>JAWNZC010000093.1:0-202500 GCA_035771165.1 Paragorgia papillata
TTTCACCGATAGCTTGGCATTTGGACGCTTATTTCAGAAAAAAACTTTTTTCCACTCAGAATGGCGAGATAAGCGTTTTTCAACATTTTGAACGGGGCAAAACAGCCAAAATTGAAAAGTTGAGGGAATCACTCCAAATGTGTTGATTTGCTAGTTTCTGGTCAGAAACATGATTTTCACCGATAGTTTGGCATTTGGAGGCTTATTTCAGAAAAAAACTTTTTTCGACTCAGAATGGTGAGATAAGCGTTTTTCAACATTTTGAAGGTGGCAAAACTGCCAAAATTGAAAAGTTGAGGGAATCACTCCAAATGTGTTGTTTTGCTAGTTTCTGGTCAGAAACATCATTTTCACCGATAGTTTGGCATTTGGAGACTTATTTTAGAAAAAAACTTTTTCCACTCAGAATGGCGAGATAAGCGTTTTTCAACATTTTGAACGGGGCAAAACAGCCAAAATTGAAAAGTTGAGGGAATCACTCCAAATGTGTTGTTTTGCAAGTTTCTGGACAGAAACATCATTTTCACCGATAATTTGGCATTTGGAGACTTATTTCAGAACAAAACTTTTTTCGACTCAGAATGGTGAGATAAGCGATTTTCAACATTTTGAACGGGGCAAAACAGCCAAAATTGAAAAGTTGAGGGAATCACTCCAAATGTATTGTTTTGCTAGTTTCTGGTCAGAAACATCATTTTCACCGCTAATTTGGCATTTGGAGCCTTATTTCAGAAACAAACTTTTTTCGACTCAGAATGGTGAGAAAAGCGTTTATGCCTTCTGTCGTGTACGATAATTAGTTCTATATATAAATCTTCCGATACATTGCGTGTTGCATTTCCTGAGCTCCGTTTACTGGGTGAATTAATATAATGACTTTGACACGTTTTGGGATAATCTGGCTAGGGGTAAAAATCCCCTAGCCGCTTTATTTAAACTTTGAAAACAGAAATTATAAACTATGTATTTTACAAACGTGCTAAAATGGTTTCACCCAGTGAAGGTGAGGGCCAGATAACGCCAAAACCTAGAACAATATCTCTATAACTAAAAATTATGGACGCAGATATGGGGAGGAGGCGGGTAAATAAATTTCAGAATGTCTTTACTTGGCAGTGGACTGTATGTGAATGGCAGTAAAATAGTGATAGGGTGTGTTATAACCCCATTCCAACTTCCCTGAGGTGTTTCCGGTATTTCTTATCTTAAAAGTCATGTGTTCTCGATACACTTAATTATGCTATCTGCCTATCTTTCAACATTAACACGACGGAAGGCATAAAATTCCTATTCGCGAGCAAATATTTTATTTATGCCTTCTGTCGTGTACGATAATTAGTTCTATATATAAATCTTCCGATACATTGCGTGTTGCATTTCCTGAGCTCCGTTTACTGGGTGAATTAATATAATGACTTTGACACGTTTTGGGATAATCTGGCTAGGGGTAAAAATCCCCTAGCCGCTTTATTTAAACTTTGAAAACAGAAATTATAAACTATGTATTTTACAAACGTGCTAAAATGGTTTCACCCAGTGACCCAGTGAAGATAATAGAACAGTCGCCCTTGCTAACTGTCTATGACCATATTGAAATATATAAAGGGAGCTACGATAATAGAACAGTCGCCCTTGCTAACTGTCTATGACCATATTGAATTATAAAGAGAGCTACGATAATAGAACAGTCGCCCTTGCTAACTGTCTATGACCATATTGAAATATAAAGAGCTACGATAATAGAACAGTCGCCCTTGCTAACTGTCCATAACGTGAGTGTTGATGACAATTGACAACCGATCACAGGCAGTCGCCCTTGCTAACTACAAATGATCGCTTGACAGCTGTATAACAACGGGAAATAGATTAACTACGTTGTAATCATGTGCTGCCCGTGCTACACAAATTAATCAACGAACTAATTAGGAGATGTCCGGCCAAAAAACTCCCATTTTAAATTCGTGCTATGAACTTTTAGATGAAATGACAGTAACCCAATATGCAACCCTACTATAAAGCATCACCGAACATGAAAGATTGCAATTGTTGCCAAACAAAAAATTATCGTAATAAAATACTAAACCTGAACAGATCTGTGACACTTCAATAAGACAGCCTTGTCAGCTAATTGGCTTAGCCTAGCTCGGTTTGTTTCAAGGAGGTTGAAGGATTTTCGCCCCTGCTACCTGCTAGACAATCCCATTCTCCAGTGAACACAAACTGAGAACTTTCAATAACAATGATCAAGCTAATTGTTTCAAGGATTTGGAAAGACTGCTGCCCTTGCTCGACAGTCTCCTAATTTACTCCGATGCACCGCGACTGCCGGTGTACCGGCCTTTTTTATGACTAGCTAATGGTTACGAGTATGCCAGGACACGTATTTACATATATATATATATATACACCTCTTGCTCCCTACGTCAAAACGGTGGATCTGGAGGACAACGTCAAAGTTCCGACTTCAACCGAGAAATGAATCAATGAAGATTCTATAGTTTGTAGTTGTCATCCACCAAGGAAATAAGTGCAAGTGGTCTATACAAGCTGGTAAATCAGGGAAGCCAGGAAAAAACCTGCTGCTGGTAAAAACCCTTTGGGAAAAGCCAGTGACAGGAAAACCTGAGTGGGGACAAGATAAAACCAGCAAGCTTCCCCACGAAGCATTAATAAAATTAGAGTCCTTCCGTGTGAAAATTGTTAAGTACTATAAATAAAGTTTGCTGAATATGCATAATATTGGTTATCCAATTGTATCTCCATCGTCCGTGACACGCTATTATGCATATACTTGAATCAACCACTTAGATCAACCATATAGGCAATCGGAAACTGGAAGATGAGTACTGAATTCTGTAAGGCAAAAGAAAACAAAACGGCAGAATCTAATCCAAGGTACAGGATATTCACATATGTGTATGAGATGGTTCACGACCAGAAAAGTAACCTGACATCCTCAAAGGCAAAGACCAAAATGAGGGTGCCATATATGTGGTTAGTGGAAGAGAAAATAAACACCATAAAATTTGTTGGGTCAAGCCCCAGACTTCAAAAGTTAATGAGATAAAATAACAACACCCAACACATGTTGGGAGAATACCGCAACTCAAGTGAGGATCAAACTCGAAATAAATGGATACCAAATTGCTTAACCATAAGAAAACACATCAGCCAATAATAATAATAATAATAATAATAATAATAATAATAATAATAATAATAATAATAATAATAATAATAATAATAATAATAATAATGATAATAATAATGATAATGATAATGATAATAATAATAATAATAATAACAATAGTAAACCCAAACGTTTGAGTAAACCAAAACGTTGAGTAGATTTAGAAAAAAAACGCGAAAGATAATAATGATAATCTTTATTTTATACAGGTTAACCTTGTCAGCTGCATGCCATAGGCATAGCTGTTATAAATAGAGGACCTGTGCTTATAAAGTTTTTTCGCAAGGACAAGCATGGCAGACAGTTTAATGTCGCCGCATCACTAGCCTTGGATGGCCAAAATCTATTAATAAATAAACCTCGTATGAGGAAAAAACTCCAAATACATGGAGACAATTGGCTTAACCATAAGGTTTAAAACAATACCTCAGTCCAATTAAGGTGAGGACAAACCCAACTAAAGTTGGGACAAACCTCACATAACATGAGGAAAAAACTCCAAACACATGGAGACAATTGCTTAACCATAAGGTTAAAACATTACCTCAGCCAATTAAGGTGAGGACAAACCCAACTAAAGTTGGGACAAAACCTCACATAACATGAGGAAAAAACTCCAAATACATGGAGACAATTGCTTAACCATAAGGTTAAAACAATACCTCAGCCAATTAAGGTGAGGACAAACCCAACTAAAGTTAGGACAAAAATAATAAAGGTTGTGGCAAGGTCAAGCATGGCATAATAAAGGTTGTGGCAAGGTCAAGCATGGCAAACATTACTGTTGCCCCAACCTAACCCTTGTATGCCACAAAACAAAATTGTGAGGACGAAGCCTCGACAAAACTTGCAGAAGCAATTAGCTCGATATACACGGCTGTGAGACAAAGTCATCACAGAAAAAGTGAGGACGAAGCCTCGAATTGTATGCAAGAGCAAATATTGCTATAATTAATGCCCTGAGAGCAAAGTCGTCACAGCAAAGCGAGGACAAAGCCTTTTAGTCAAAACATGCAATGAAGCCTCAATAATAACATGCCAGCTTCATGAATAACATGTAATTGTGCCTCGTTGAATGGGCGAAGACAAAAGAGATGTAGTTACATTTACAGTAATAATGATAATAACAACAGTAATAATAACAATAATAAGATAATAATAATAATCGAACGATTAGTAGTAATAATAATAGTAAAGCAAAACTTTTCGTAGATTGAGAGAAACGTGAAGGATTATAAATTTTTAGCAGAGAAAAGCATGGCAGACAGACAGGTTGATGTCGCGACGTCACCAGCCTTTGGCCCTTGGGTGGCCAAAATCTATTAATAATTAAACCTCACATAGGACAAACTCCAAATACATAGAACAATACTTCAGCCAATTAGGGTGAGGAACACATCCAACAATTGCTGGTACGATACCTCACATAAAGTGAGGAACAAGAACATAATAAACCGTAAACAACAGGTTACGGCGAATTAGGGACAGTTATTACTAAGACTATAGTATATAATAGTAAAATTTCTATATTTAAAACTGATTATCACTACATTAAAATTCCTGTGGAAATCTAGATTTAATTTATTTAAGAAAAGAAATTAGTTCAAATGACGCGAAAAAAACAACAAAAAAAACAGATAGAGCGGTTATTGTATAGTAAAACAGTTGGACCATCAGTCTGGACGCGCGTTCCCGAAAAATTATAAGATTGCTTTTGACCTAATCGCAGTCACTGGGGCTTAAGCTGGACAGTGTTTGCCCTACCGCATTGAGAGAAAACCACATCTTCAAACTTCCGTAGTATAGACTAGCATATGGCCGCTTTTATCCTTAAGCATAAATCATAGTGATATCGTGCAACCGTCTGGTCCAGTCAGTCCAGCTCTTCGTATACAGTTCCCTAGAGTTCTAATTGCATTCGAAAAGTGTTTTTAGGGCCGCTCTTGAATTCTTACCAGTTTCTGCCTGGCAATGATCTACAGAAATGCGAACCTGTGTTGTAATAGGACAACTGCGGCAAAAATTGCTTTAAATTGTTGTATGGCGTCACGTCGCCGCTGTTGTAGATCTCATTAATACTAATCCAATTTTAGGATAACCTCATTATCTCAAATATCCTGCACACTAATCAACTGTGGCGAGTAATCCTATCAATAACCGGACATACCAAAATGTTTAAAACATTTGCGTGCAATTGTGCAAACTACCGATTAGCTCACAAAGTTTAACCATAATGTATAAGCTTTAAAATTATATCGCTTGCAAATTGTCATACGACTGCAACAGCGAATGGCTGAACAATGCCGGACGGATAGTATATTTCATAACACTAGACGCGGAATTGTGGGAATCAACAGAGCAAATTATCAAAAGGTGATTACCCACGCCGAGTCGACGGCGCTTCTGGCGCGGTTCTAAACGTCGGAAGGATGCGTTTATTTATAACAACATGCACTATCTTTCGGATGAAACATTCAAACCTAATGCCGCTACCGCGTGGTATTACACGATAAGGAATATTTTGTGGTGCTCAAGCGTTCAATCTCGTAGCCCCACGTATGCAATCAAACATCAAAATCACGTTACTGTATTAAACTGGGGATGAAGGAATTAAATAGCTAGGATAGCAGACATTTGTATGCTAACTTGATCGTCGCGATCTTTAGTTTGACGACACTATATAATAGCCTCATACGAACTTACTCCATTGGCTTGTGACAATCATATAGAGCAGATAACTATGTACTTGTCGAAAATAGCAATTATTATTAGATGCGAAGAGGTGCGAACAAATATAACCGCAATGCGTGTTGAGTACATACAAATTGTAGACATTTGTTTCATATCAGTGTAAAGCCAAGGATAACAATAGTTGGCAAAGGACTTAAGCAAAAAATGGAGAGGTGCGCACAAATATTATTAGAAAGCATGTCAGTAGGCAAGTTATAAACATTTGTTGCCTGAATGTAATTTAGCATTGTTAAAAGCTAAAGATAAGGATAAGCGCAGAACTTAGTAGACTCCTTTGCCTTGGTAAAACAACAAAGAAACGCAGAACAACATAGTAACGCAAGATTCAAAACAACTCTTACCTTGAAGACGAAGAACACCAAAAACCAACTTGAAGGTTTAAAAATCAAATTAAATAAATTTCAGAATGTCTTTACTTGGCAGTGGACTGTATGTGAATGGCAGTAAAATAGTGATAGGGTGTGTTATAACCCCATTCCAACTTCCCTGAGGTGTTTCCGGTATTTCTTATCTTAAAAGTCATGTGTTCTCGATACACTTAATTATGCTATCTGCCTATCTTTCAACATTAACACGACGGAAGGCATAAAATTCCTATTCGCGAGCAAATATTTTATTTTTCAACATTTTGAACGTGGCAAAACAGCCAAAATTGAAAAGTTGAGGGAATCACTCCAAATGTGTTGTTTTGCAAGTTTCTGGTCAGAAACATCATTTTCACCGATAATTTGGCATTTGGAGACTTATTTCAGAACAAACCTTTTTTCGACTCAGAATGGCGAGATAAGCGTTTTTCAACATTTTGAACGGGGCAAAACAGCCAAAATTGAAAAGTTGAGGGAATCACTCCAAATGTGTTGTTTTGCAAGTTTCTGGTCAGAAACATCATTTTCACCGATAATTTGGCATTTGGAGACTTATTTCAGAAAAAAACTTTTTTCGACTCAGAATGGCGAGATAAGCGTTTTTCAACACTTTGAACGTGGACAAACTGCCAAAATTGAAAAGTTGAGGGAATCACTCTAAATGTGTTGTTTTGTTAGTTTCTGCTCAGAAACATCATTTTCACCGATCATTTGGCATTTGGAGCCTTATTTCAGAAAAAAAACATTTTTCGACTCAGAATGGCGAAATAAGCGTTTTTCAACATTTTGAACGTGGCAAAACTGCCAAAATTGAAAAGTTGAGGGAATCACTCCAAATGTGTTGTTTTGTTAGTTTCTGGTCAGAAACATCATTTTCACCGATCATTTGGCATTTGGAGCCTTATTTCAGAAAAAAAAATTTTTCGACTCAGAATGGCGAAATAAGCGTTTTTCAACATTTTGAACATGGCAAAACTGCCAAAATTGAAAAGTTGAGGGAATCCTCCAAATGTGTTGTTTTGCTAGTTTCTGATCAGAAACATCATTTTCACCTATAATTTGGCATTTGGAGACTTATTTCAGAACAAAACTTTTTTCGACTCACAATGGCGAGATAAGCGTTTTTCAACAATTTGAACGCCGCAAAACTGCCAAAATTGAAAAGTTGAGGGAATCACTCCAAATGTGTTGTTTTGTTAGTTTCTGGTCAGAAACATCATTTTCCCCGATAGTTTGGCATTTGGAGACTTATTTTAGAAAAAAACTTTTTTCCACTCAGAATGGCGAGATAAGCGTTTTTCAACATTTTCAACGTGGCAAAACTGCCAAAATTGAAAAGTTGAGGGAATCACTCCAAATGTGTTGTTTTGTTAGTTTCTGGTCAGAAACATCATTTTCACCGATCATTTGGCATTTGGAGCCTTATTTCAGAAAAAATATTTTTTCGACTCAGAATGGCGAAATAAGCGTTTTTCAACATTTTGAACGTGGCAAAACTGCCAAAATTGAAAAGTTGAGGGAATCCTCCAAATGTGTTGTTTTGCTAGTTTCTGGTCAGAAACATCATTTTCACCTATAATTTGGCATTTGGAGACTTATTTCAGAACAAAACTTTTTTCGACTCACAATGGCGAGATAAGCGTTTTTCAACAATTTGAACGCCGCAAAACTGCCAAAATTGAAAAGTTGAGGGAATCACTCCAAATGTGTTGTTTTGTTAGTTTCTGGTCAGAAACATCATTTTCCCCGATAGTTTGGCATTTGGAGACTTATTTTAGAAAAAAACTTTTTTCCACTCAGAATGGCGAGATAAGCGTTTTTCAACATTTTGAACGTGGCAAAACTGCCAAAATTGAAAAGTTGAGGGAATCACTCCAAATGTGTTGTTTTGTTAGTTTCTGGTCAGAAACATCATTTTCACCGATCATTTGGCATTTGGAGCCTTATTTCAGAAAAAATATTTTTTCGACTCAGAATGGCGAAATAAGCGTTTTTCAACATTTTGAACGTGGCAAAACTGCCAAAATTGAAAAGTTGAGGGAATCACTCCAAATGTGTTGTTTTGTTAGTTTCTGGTCAGAAACATCATTTTCACCGATCATTTGGCATTTGGAGCCTTATTTCAGAAAAAAACTTTTTTCGACTCTGAATGGCGAGATAAGCGTTTTTCAACATTTTGAACGTGGCAAAACTGCCAAAATTGAAAAGTTGAGGGAATCACTCCAAATGTGTTGTTTTGTTAGTTTCTGGTCAGAAACATCATTTTCACCGATCATTTGGCATTTGGAGCCTTATTTCAGAAAAAATCTTTTTTCGACTCAGAATGGCGAAATAAGCGTTTTTCAACATTTTGAACGTGGCAAAACTGCCAAAATTGAAAAGTTGAGGGAATCACTCCAAATGTGTTGTTTTGCAAGTTTCTGGTCAGAAACATCATTTTCACCGATAATTTGGCATTTGGAGACTTATTTCAGAACAAAACTTTTTTCGACTCAGAATGGTGAGATAAGCGATTTTCAACATTTTGAACGTGGCAAAACTGCCAAAATTGAAAAGTTGAGGGAATCACTCCAAATGTGTTGTTTTGTTAGTTTCTGGTCAGAAACATCATTTTCACGGATCATTTGGCATTTGGAGCCTTATTTCAGAAAAAAACTTTTTTCGACTCAGAATGGCGAAATAAGCGTTTTTCAACATTTTGAACGTGGCAAAACTGCCAAAATTGAAAACTTGAGGGAATCCTCCAAATGTGTTGTTTTGCTAGTTTCTGGTCAGAAACATCATTTTCACCTATAATTTGGCATTTGGAGACTTATTTCAGAACAAAACTTTTTTCGACTCAGAATGGTGAGATAAGCGTTTTTCAACATTTTGAAGGTGGCAAAACTGCCAAAATTGAAAAGTTGAGGGAATCACTCCAAATGTGTTGTTTTGCAAGTTTCTGGTCAGAAACATCATTTTCACCGATAATTTGGCATTTGGAGACTTATTTCAGAACAAAACTTTTTTCGACTCAGAATGGTGAGATAAGCGATTTTCAACATTTTGAACGTGGCAAAACTGCCAAAATTGAAAAGTTGAGGGAATCACTCCAAATGTGTTGTTTTGCTAGTTTCTGGTCAAAAACATCATTTTCACCGATAGTGTGGCATTTGGAGACTTATTTCAGATAAAAACTTTTTTCCACTCAGAATGGCGAGATAAGCGTTTTTCAACATTTTGAACGGGGCAAAACAGCCAAAATAGAAAAGTTGAGGGAATCCTCCAAATGTGTTGTTTTGCAAGTTTCTGGTCAGAAACATCATTTTCACCGTTAATTTGACATTTGGAGCCTTATTTCAGAAACAAACTTTTTTCGACTCAGAATGGTGAGATAAGCGTTTTTCAACATTTTGAACGTGGCAAAACAGCCAAAATTGAAAAGTTGAGGGAATCACTCCAAATGTGTTGATTTGCTAGTTTCTGGTCAGAAACATCATTTTCACCGATAGTTTGGCATTTGGAGGCTTATTTCAGATAAAAACTTTTTTCGAGCAGAGATGGGGGCTCTTTTATTAAACTGTATATATTTTGCAATGTTACAAAGTTAAAAAGCTGTGTTTTATTGAAAAATCATAAACTCGTCATTTTCAGACAATCCTGGAGAAAATTGTTGGGCCAATTTCCCGATTTTGCCGATTTTCGCATAGTGTCCCAAGCACTTTTGTCCAGGATTGTCTGAAAATGACGAATTAAACAAAATCGAAGAAGAAACAATTTGGGGGCGGCGATTCTGCGCAGTTTGCTCGAAAATGACATAAATACGCTACCACATGCATGAACAACAAATTGTTTGTGGGGTATAGAAGGTTTGGTGAATATGCAAATTAAATAGAGCTCTCGTGCGGGTGGTACCGGTGCGGGTGGGAACTCTGCAGAGACTCTGCTCCAGTGATCCCTTCCCCATTGAAGGGGTAAGGGGGAGCAGAGATGGGGGCTCTTTTATTAAACTGTATATATTTTGCAATGTTACAAAGTTTAAAAAGCTGTGTCTTATTGAAAAATCATAAACTCGTCATTTTCAGACAATCCTGGACAAAATTGTTGGGCCAATTTCCCGATTTTGCCGATTTTCGCATAGTGTCCCAAGCACTTTTGTCCAGGATTGTCTGAAAAATTACGAATTAAACAAAATCGAAGAAAAAAACAATTTGGGGGCGGCGATTCTGCGCAGTTTGCTCGAAAATGACATAAATACGCTCCCACATGCATGAACAACAAATTGTTTGTGGGGTATAGAAGGTTTGGTGAATATGCAAATTAAATAGAGCTCTCGTGCGGGTGGTACCGGTGCGGGTGGGAACTCTGCAGAGACTCTGCTCCAGTGATCCCTTCCCCATTGAAGGGGTAAGGGGGAGCAGAGATGGGGGCTCTTTTATTAAACTGTATATATTTTGCAATGTTACAAAGTTAAAAAAGCTGTGTCTTATTGAAAAATCATAAACTCGTCATTTTCAGACAATCCTGGACAAAATTGTTGGGCCAATTTCCCGATTTTGCCGATTTTCGCATAGTGTCCCAAGCACTTTTGTCCAGGATTGTCTGAAAATGACGAATTAAACAAAATCGAAGAAAAAAACAATTTGGGGGCGGCGATTCTGCGCAGTTTGCTCGAAAATGACATAAATACGCTCCCACATGCATGAACAACAAATTGTTTGTGGGGTATAGAAGGTTTGGTGAATATGCAAATTAAATAGAGCTCTCGTGCGGGTGGTACCGGTGCGGGTGGGAACTCTGCAGAGACTCTGCTCCAGTGATCCCTTCCCCATTGAAGGGGTAAGGGGGAGCAGAGATGGGGGCTCTTTTATTAAACTGTATATATTTTGCAATGTTACAAAGTTAAAAAGCTGTGTCTTATTGAAAAATCATAAACTCGTCATTTTCAGACAATCCTGGACAAAATTGTTGGGCCAATTTCCCGATTTTGCCGATTTTCGCATAGTGTCCCAAGCACTTTTGTCCAGGATTGTCTGAAAATGACGAATTAAACAAAATCGAAGAAAAAAACAATTTGGGGGCGGCGATTCTGCGCAGTTTGCTCGAAAATGACATAAATACGCTCCCACATGCATGAACAACAAATTGTTTGTGGGGTATAGAAGGTTTGGTGAATATGCAAATTAAATAGAGCTCTCGTGCGGGTGGTACCGGTGCGGGTGGGAACTCTGCAGAGACTCTGCTCCAGTGATCCCTTCCCCATTGAAGGGGTAAGGGGGAGCAGAGATGGGGGCTCTTTTATTAAACTGTATATATTTTGCAATGTTACAAAGTTAAAAAGCTGTGTTTTATTGATAAATCATAAACTCGTCCTTTTCAGACAATCCTGGAGAAAATTGTTGGGCCAATTTCCCGATTTTGCCGATTTTCGCATAGTGTCCCAAGCACTTTTGTCCAGGATTGTCTGAAAATGACGAATTAAACAAAATCGAAGAAAAAAACAATTTGGGGGCGGCGATTCTGCGCAGTTTGCTCGAAAATGACATAAATACGCTCCCACATGCATGAACAACAAATTGTTTGTGGGGTATAGAAGGTTTGGTGAATATGCAAATTAAATAGAGCTCTCGTGCGGGTGGTACCGGTGCGGGTGGGAACTCTGCAGAGACTCTGCTCCAGTGATCCCTTCCCCATTGAAGGGGTAAGGGGGAGCAGAGATGGGGGCTCTTTTATTAAACTGTATATATTTTGCAATGTTACAAAGTTAAAAAGCTGTGTCTTATTGAAAAAATCATAAACTCGTCATTTTCAGACAATCCTGGACAAAATTGTTGGGCCAATTTCCCGATTTTGCCGATTTTCGCATAGTGTCCCAAGCACTTTTGTCCAGGATTGTCTGAAAATGACGAATTAAACAAAATCGAAGAAAAAAACAATTTGGGGGCGGCGATTCTGCGCAGTTTGCTCGAAAATGACATAAATACGCTCCCACATGCATGAACAACAAATTGTTTGTGGGGTATAGAAGGTTTGGTGAATATGCAAATTAAATAGAGCTCTCGTGCGGGTGGTACCGGTGCGGGTGGGAACTCTGCAGAGACTCTGCTCCAGTGATCCCTTCCCCATTGAAGGGGTAAGGGGGAGCAGAGATGGGGGCTCTTTTATTAAACTGTATATATTTTGCAATGTTACAAAGTTAAAAAGCTGTGTTTTATTGATAAATCATAAACTCGTCCTTTTCAGACAATCCTGGAGAAAATTGTTGGGCCAATTTCCCGATTTTGCCGATTTTCGCATAGTGTCCCAAGCACTTTTGTCCAGGATTGTAGTTTCTGGTCAGAAACATCATTTTCACCGATAATTTGGCATTTGGAGCCTTATTTCAGAAAAAAAAAATTTCGACTCAGAATGGCGAGAAAGCGTTTTTCAACATTTTGAACGTGGCAAAACTGCCAAAATAGAAAAGTTGAGGAAATCATTCCAAATGTGTTGTTTTGCTAGTTTCCGGTCAGAAACATCATTTTCGCCGATAGTTTGACATTTGGAGCCCTATTTCAGATAAAAACTTTTTTCGACTCACAATGGCGAGATAAGCGTTTTTCAACATTTTGAACGTGGCAAAACTGCCAAAATACAAGTGAATGTGCAAGAGCAAGAATCTGCATAATATTATGCATAATATATTTGATATAAATGTCTTAATCTTGTTGCTTGGTGCTAACTGGCAGTTGTTAATTGCCCATGTTTTGATGAGAGATTTATGGCTATGTCGCCATCACATCATTCACGTGCAATACATTTTAAAGTCTTAGATATATTATTTCAGTCATGAGTCTATTTATTTTATCCAGCCAGTATATTATAACACTCAGAGTCTGAGTGTTATAATATACTGTGAGAGTTGCCATTATTTTGCATTTTACATACTGTACAGACATAACCTGATACTATTAACCCTGATATTATCGGGTCTGGCCAAGAAGGATAATAAAAATATATTGCCATACACATTGTATTGGTTGTTTGCAATCGATGCCATCGTGGTTGATTTCCAACACTACATAGTTACCACAGCCAAAACAAACATGGAGGTCAGCAGTGTTTGCAGGTGCTTTGTCAGAGAGAAATCAACCAAGATGGCACCCAATAAACAGACCAGTGGCGTTATTTGCAAAAGATCAATACTCGAAATTTGCTCCTAATATACATGTACCAGTGTGCGGACTACCTTAAGTTCTCATTCTTAATAACAAATATAACCAAAATTATACATGTAAACATATACAGTATAGCAAAAGTAAAATGCTTCTAAACCCATATACGCAAAATGGTAACCCCTGCCCATAAGGCATGATATATATGTAATGTGGCTGGTCTTGCATATTGGCAAATCATACATGTATGTATGTTTAAGGGTGTTTATATGGAGGCATTGTCAATGTGTGCAGTACTACTGTACCTGTACCTGTACTGTAGTGTCAGAGCTGCACCTGTCCTCTTGGGCAAGATTCATCTTGTGTGTCTTTGTTAAGCTGTTTATGTTTATGTTCATGTAAAGTTAAACATAACTGACCCAATGCAAAAATCAATGAACACACATGTGCCTAACACATACTGGTTTAGAAAAACTTAACCAAATGTCTCAAGTGAGATTGATACAGCTTACATTAAGAATATAAAAATATTGACCCATGTATAATAATATATAGCAAGTAGAGACACCATACTCAACTACAGGTGGGAATGAAACCCAAGACCTTCGGACTAGTAAAGTATATCTACTTCCTCGGTATTGTTCATCACTTGGAGAAGCATAGATTATCTTTATAATCCACCTAAGTTCACAGTCCCACAACAGTTGACAGTCCTCTCTTATACTCAACAGAGGCTAACACAAACAAGTCAATGGAAATAATTGCAGCTAAAGCTGAAAGCTTGAAAATCAATCTAATATCGCACTGTATTTACATTTAACAAGATCAATTCATGCAGTATAAGTATTTTCTTTTTTTTAGAACAATCTTTAAATTAGAATTATATATAGTCAGTGGAAACGGAAATTGTATCTATGTATCTACGTTGTTTGACCAGTATTGAAATGTTCAGTTTGTCATCTTATTATGCCAACCATCCAATGATCTACGGCCATTCTATGCATGGTAAGCCAATCAATGAGAATACCATATTCTCAATTGCTATTTCTCAGATTGCCTACCAGTCGTTTCAGAAAGATGATCGCATTCCAGCTGTCATAG
This sequence comes from Paragorgia papillata, assembly GCA_035771165.1. Lineage (NCBI taxonomy): Eukaryota > Metazoa > Cnidaria > Anthozoa > Scleralcyonacea > Coralliidae > Paragorgia > Paragorgia papillata. Next base: position 14,541 of record JAWNZC010000093.1, read on the forward strand.
TAGAAGCAGTGAATATCGCAGAGAACTATACATATTCTTCTTTTTTATCCTTGCTTGCTTTGTCAAGTATCATTGGTAGACCAATAGAGTGATACTATCCAATTCATATTGAAAGTGATACACCTGTCAATATTTATGAGACGATGTTCAACTGCACTGTAAACCCGCGTCGTTTAGAGTTACTGGAGGAGATACGATACCGTTACAACATAGGAGTAGCGTTCATATATTTCGCGGTGCTTCTGTGCCAATGGACTACATATCAACTACTAAGCAATCTCCTACTAAAAATCACTTCGTTTCCCTCATGCAAGTTGATACAAAAGATACAACGTCCGTCCTTCCATTGTCCTTTGTAAAGAAACATGATTCAATAGCAGCGAAACAACCGTCAAGAACAGCAACACAGCCCTCGAATACAACAGCACCTGTGCCATCAAAACGACCAAGCAAGAGGAAGCAGCTTTCAATTGGGCATTTTGCAACGAAAGTATCCAAGACAGCTACAGCTCCATCTTTTACGGAGATGATGCCCAGCATTATGATGACGACAAGTATAATCCAGGAAATTTGCAGGAAATCCTGAAGTTTTTGGCACGTTATGGGAAAAATTCTATTTTTGAAGATCACATAGTAAATGCACAAAAGTCAACCACCTATAGATCCAAGACGACCCAAAACGAAATTCTGACCATATGTGGAGAAATGGAAAGGAAAAGTTATCTTCAGAAATTAAAAAAGCCAAATATTTTTCCGTATTAGCAGATGAGGCAGCAGACGTTAGCAATGTGGAACAGATGCCGCTCGTTGTCCGCTATGTCAACACCAACTCCGAGATCTGCGAAGTTTTCACTGAGTTTATTGCTTGCGACGAAGGTGTATCCGGGGAGGCCATTTCAAAGAAAGTTTTACAGGGTGTTGAAGACCTTTCTTTGGACATGAGTCTTTGTCGTGGACAGGGGTACGATGGTGCAGGTAATATGGCTGGCAAATGTTTGGGAGCTGCTAAGCGAATCACGGATAAGCACCCCAAGGCCCCATACGTGCATTGTGGATCTCATACATTAAACCTCTCTGTTGCATTAGCGTGCAACATCCAAGTTGTTCGTAACATGATGGGACATGTAAAAGTCGTCTCTGATTTTTTCAACGTAAGTCCAAAGAGATTCGACCTTTTGGCGAAGAAAATCAAGCAATTGCAGCCAAGTGCTCGTCATACTCATCTTATCCATGTCTGTCGAACAAGGTGGGTGGCTAGGATTGATGGTCTAGATGTATTTACAGAAGTTTTTGTGCCCGTCGTGGATTCTCTTGAAACCATCAAAGATAACGTGGGAGGCAAATGGAACACCGACTCAGTGCGTGATGCCAGTGGACTTTTTTACGCGACGATCTCGTTTCATTTCATGATTTGTCTAGTTGTCGTTTCTCGCTGTATGGAAGTTACGCGACCTCTCACCAAGCAACTTCAATCTACAACATTTGATGTGGTTGCAGCAAACGAAAAAGTCACACTTCTTTATGCGACTTTGCGACGGATGAGAGTGGAGATATCTCAACTGCATTCCCAGTGGTATACTCAAGCTGAAAATCTTGCGTCTTCCGTTGACGTCGTTCCCTCTAAACCTCGCACCGCGAAGAGGCAAGTCCACAGAGCAAATACTCCTTCAGTGTCAGTCAATACTACGAGAGATCCGTCACCCTTCCGTTTCTTGACCACTTGACATCTCAGCTGCAAACTCGTTTTTCTGATCGCAACATGGCTGAATTAAATGGATTCTATGCATTTCCTTCGAAAGTTGTTTCTCTACCAGACTGGAAGCAAAAGTTTTCGAGTTACCTTGAGAAGCATATAGATGACCTTCCTGCTCCTGAGCAACGTTACGTTGATACAGAATTAAGAATGTGGGAAGAACGCTGTCTCAACCTTGTTGGTACACCACCTGAGACACTGTCTGCTCTCTTGCCTACCATTGACAGAATCACTTTTCCAAACATTTACGTGGCAATGCAGATTCTGGCTACGTTACCTGTAACGACGTGCACTTGCGAGAGGTCGATTTCTGTACTTCGTCGGTTGAAAACATATTTGAGGAACGCCATGACAGGAAATAGGCTTAACGATCTTGCCTTACTGCATGTTCATCGCGAAAGCCACCTCGATGTTCACGAGGTAATCAACCGCTTTGCTATTCGCCATCCACGACGAATGAAGCTACTTGATATTTTAAATACCGATCCACACGAAGAAACATGAGTGGGATTCGTCATTCTGCCTATATTTTCTACAAATCTTCCAATCTAACATTTAGCTGAATGTTTGACTTACTTAGCGTACGTGTATGTACACGTTCTGTTCTGCCGCTCATCCAACTCGATTATAAACTGACTGAACTGTCTAATGCACTGTGCATCTGACTTGCCCTTATATTTTATTAAATGATGCTGTTGTTCCAAGATGATTTTGAACTGAACATTCTTCCTAACTACCATTGTGCTGTTGTTCCAAGATGATTTTGAACTGAACATTCTTTCTAACTGCTACTGTGCTGCTGTTCCAAGATCATTTTGAACTGAACATTCTTCCTAACTACCATTGTGCTGTTGTTCCAAGATGATTTTGAACTGAACATTCTTCCTAACTACCATTGTACTGCTGTTCCAATATGATTTTGAACTGAACATTCTTCCTAACTACCATTGTGCTGCTGTTCCAAGATGATTTTGAACTGAACATTCTTTCTAACTGCTACTGTGCTGCTGTTTGAAGGTGATTTTGAACTGAACATTCTTTCCAACTGCCACTGTGCTGCTGTTTCAAGATGATTTTGAACATAATATGGAAACCTCACGTCAATGTTATAAGACAATTTTACACGTGTAATATCATATTTGCGTCTTTTTGGTTTATTATTATTTGATCCCCGCGTACTGCAGAATTTGTTTAAAACATTCGCTCAGAATGCAGGAAACGGCGTTTCCATGTGTCCAGGGGTTAAGCATTACTGATATAAAAGTCACCTTTGAAAACAACCCGGCACTTCCACTTTCCCTTGGAATCGTTCACTATCACCTTGTCTCTGACATTTGCTTTAGACTCGAGCACGCTCTTTCTGTCAACGATGGAATACGCTTCCTCTTCCGGAAACCAAACAACCAAAACATCACCGTCGTTTTTATCTAAAAGTAGAAACAAAAGTTGAGAACTGAGTACGGAAAATCAACGATGAAACATCGACTTAAACTGAGGTCCAAATACAAAAATTTATATCTGTTTTTTTAATAAGGTCAGTCAGAGAACAAAATGTCAAGGACAAACGAAACTAAAAACTCGTAAACAATTATCACTTATTTACTGCTACAGAGGGAAATAGTGTGTTTTGTGGCCCCGAAACATTTTTGGCAATAACAATTAATGCAGTGAAACTTGTTCAACTGGAGCAGAAAAGTCAGCATCTAACTTATACTCAAGCTTACAGATGGTTGTCTGATGGCCGTGTTAAAATTCGTAAAATATAACTTAAATACTTCCAAAACAATTGCACAAAGAGTGTTAGTTGAAACATGAAACTAATTAGTTGCCTCGATAAATTGTCTGCTTAACTTGTTTGAATATTCAAGAAAAAATGACATAAATAAAACTCCTATTGGCGAAATCGAAAATTTAGCTTCTTAACTTAAGCTTACATGTATAAGACAAGTGTTAGGGTTTCCGATATAAGTTTTAAAGCTAAACTTAGTTGTCTGCTTTCATCCTGTATATACTAGTACTTTGTAAATTATCACATAAAATAGTTGGACTAACCTGGATATCTGTTGGCAAGCATCTTCTTTTGTAATCTAACGCTAGTTGGGACAGATGAATCAGCCATTGCAGCGAAAAAGAAAGTCTTTTTCTGATTTTCTCTTGCATTCACTCATCCGGGAGTTTCGGTGATAACCAATCAAAATGCCTAAAACTCCCGGGCAAGAACTTGACGTTGTGAGACCCGGATTCGGGAGTCGAAGAGAAAATTTTTCAATCAAGGATCAATCGTTTGCTGCTGAGAACTTTAAGGATGATACCAGCAGTTATGATGATGAATCCTCAATCGTTTCTAATTCCATGTTTTCTTCTAATCCTTAGACAGAGAGTGACGCTTACTGTGCAAGTGATGACGACACTTACTGTGCCGGACAATTTTGGGGAGAAAACGATGACACTTCGTATTCCGACGAAACAGGTTGCCCAAACAACGGCATAAACATGGTTATACAAGAGGATTTGAACTTTAACATCAACCATTTTTTTAATGATTTTAACAGCAGATCTGAGGAACAGGTACCCACAAGCAGAAGTGGTGTCCTAAATCAACCTCGTTCCGACAGGACACACAGTGTTAGTGTTGCATATGTTAGTGTTGTTGGAAATGAATCGAGCCACAGACGAACTCGATCTTCCTCGTCGGGAAATAATGAAGGTACAAAAAATAATTCAGCTGTTACTGTATTTGCATTTTATTTAATTTCATCTCTTTTTTCGGATTAATGGGATATTTAATAATTTAAATAATAATGAAACTTTTTTGTATTGTATTGGAAGGGGTTTATATTAGGGTGGTTTAAAATGTACCTAGAGGGGGGTGGGGCTATGGCGATTTTGAGGGGGGGCATGATTTTTCAACAACAAGTTTTAGGAAGGGGGGCTTTCAAAAATCATCCCAAAAAATAAAAGAGAGTGCAAGGGGGGAGGGGGGTTCATCAAAAACATTTCAGACATTCTAGAACCAAAAATGTTTTTTCATAGTTTATATTTGTGACAATCTACTAAATAAACATGAATAGCCAGTACAATAAATTAGCAACTGAAACTAATACTCGATCTATCGGGAGCATTTTAAAAAATGACTGTTTTACCGTATTGTTTGTTTACAAAAGGTTTTGGCCATTGAACATGGGCCGCACAATTTTAAGGTGACCACCTGCATTGCAGAGATTAATTATAATGCTGACATATAAACTGATATATAAAAAGTAAACAAAACTGATATTTTTGCATTGATATTATTGGGCGTGAGATGATGGAGCTGATTCTAGGATTGTGAAAGTTGCTCCTCATTTTTGTATAAAGTGTAGAAAAACCAAAATGACTAACTATACCCATTTTAGAGGAAGTCAGGTCAACATAAACCTTTGTACAGATGGTATCACATGGGGGGGGGGGGGGCAGACGAAATTCCCTGTAAATATTAGGGCAAAAATTAAAAATCGCCATAGCCCCCCGTCTAGGTAAATTATGAATTCTCCTTTAGCTTAGGAGCAGGTCGTTGTCTTACAGTGCTTACAGACTTACTGACCCCCAGTCATTCAACCCTATATCAGTAACCGTTAGGGTTTATAAATGTTGTATTAGGGTTAGGATCAGGGTTAGCTAGGGGTAGTGTATGGGGAAATTACCCATTGTTATTTTGGGTTAGTTAAATTTAGGGGTCATTTATTCCTAGGGATGAGTGACTGGAGTCACTTATTCTTGGGGGCTGGGTGTCCCGGGGTCACTCATCCATGGGGGCCAGCGGTGTTACCGTATCCAACATTCCGTTCAACTCATCTCGCAATTTTGTTGCGATTCAAGTTGCGAGAGAGATTGCCTAGTGTACTTTGCCTTGCAACCATTATCCTGCGTGCAGACTTCCCACGTTTCTGGGGAACGGAAACGGGCGAAGTCTGCATGCAGGCTATGTAATCACCAAGTCTCACAGCATTTTTGTAGCAGGAAGCGTTGCACGAAGTATAACCAATTTCTACTTTTCGCTATGCCAATGATTGCGGCAACGCTGCACTGCCGTTAAAGCATTGCACCGTGTAACACATCTCTTGCAACGTGTCTTGCAACAATTCGCGCGATCACCCAATAAAAATATGCTTTTAAACATTTTCAGTCCACTTCGGTCACTTTTGCGAAAGTTTAACTTGCACGGAAAAATTGCATAGTGTACGTAACACGTACCTTTGCTCATGCAACTGCAATGCAACAGAAACAGATTTGGCCATTGCTAGTATACTGTTCATGCAACACTGCATATCACATGGGGGGGGGGGGGATAGGTAATAGAGGAAATACGGTAATTCAATTAACGAACTCGAGCCCTGTTATTTAACTTGCAGGTGAAAATGACTGTAGTGCACCTATTTTTAAAAAGTTTCGTTCGGATGAGTATAGCGTTGACAATTTTAACTCTGAATCATTATTTGAAAGTGATGCGAGCTCTCCCGCAGAATCAAGCTGCATTACTGAACTCTCCATTCATTTAGACAGTGAAACAGATGGATGTGCAGAAGATATCCCTCTATATGATGGTGCTTCACTAACACAAAGAAATTTCAAAGGAAGCTTTCTGGCATTGACCCAAAAACATACCATCTCAAGCTGTTGACAGCATCCTGAAGTTAGTGAAGATAACACTTCCTAAAGGACACAAATGTCCACCGTTTCTTTATTACTTTAATAAATCCCTTTCTAATGTTGGCTATAAATACATCAGATATACAACATGCTGGAATTGTGAGAACGTTTTAAGCAATGGTATGACGTGTCAAAGTGACATATGCCCACAGCAAGGAATGCAGTCACAAGGAAATGACTGAAGCACTTTCTATGTAATTGACTTACTGCCAGAATTGAAAAGGTTAATTATAGGTAAAAACATTCAAACGGAGGTGTTATTATGATTTCAACTGTGATTTTACATTCGTTTTTAATTTCTATGGATATTTAATAGTTCTATTACAATTAATTTTATGCATCTATGATAATAATTTGTTATTCTCTACCCGAGTTCACTGCTCCACATGATATTTTGGTAAGGCTTTATAGTTTCAAAATATCACAATATAATTAAAGTACCATCATTCTACATAAGGTACAGTAGCTCACTTAGTAGAACACAATCAGACCTTTAAAGTTGTCCGTTTGAATCTCAACAATGGTCATGCAAGTAGAGTTTTCTCGGCTTGGTATGGTTATTGTCACTCAAAGTAGCACGCAATTAATATAAATAATTTAGACCGTTAAAGATCTATGCTGGTATTAATAACTGGATGAACAGTACTTATATAGATAAATAACTACAGTACTGTATGTAAAAGTGCTAATTATTATATAAGGCCTTTTTTAAGCCCTCCTCGGGTTCCAGTTCCCTAATTTGCTTGTAAGCGATAGGGCTGTATATAGCATACAGCCCTATGAGGCTGTATATAGCATACAGCCCTATGAAAACTAATTAGATAAGAAATGAAGAAAAAACTAAGAAAATCTTTGTCCAAGGAGGAAAAAATAGACAAAACGTTGTTGGAAAACCTCCTCAATCATAAAATAAATCAGATAATTCCCCGAACGTCGGGATGTATGCTATTTTCAGCCCACGTTCTCGGGATTTATCTCTTATTTGGAATGTTTTGATACGCAACCTATAGGTTTCTATACAGAGATCGAAACATGCTGCCTGTATTGAGGTCTCTATAGGCAACCCTATAGACTTTCGTATATGTACGTGCATATATAATTATATACAATTTTATCAATTGGTGTTTGTTTTCCTTTCTACAGAAAACTGGGATGCAAAGAATAACTTTGTAGAGAACTATGTCCACCAGCCTGGTGTCTATAGGGATGTACTGGATGGCAGAGTATACCAGAAGCAAAGTGCTGCAATCCAGAAAGATGGGGGCTTTCCCATATCACTATACTGGCACTTAGATGGTGCTCCTGCATTAAAGTCCAAAAGTATATCCATTTGGCCAATACAAGGTTTTGTAGTGTAGCTGCCTGTACCATTAAAATACTCATATATACAAATTATCTTAACTGGACTTTGGTATGGTAAGGTAAAGCCTGGCATGGTGGTGTTGCAGCAGCATTTTGTTGATGGTGGTAAAACCTTGACAGAAGGTTTTCATGTTGAATTGGATAATACACCTACTTTCAAAGTAACTTCTAATGCCCAGGGTGCTGATTTAATGGCAAAAGGGCCATCTCTCAATTTTAAGATCTTTAATGGGAAATTTGGATGCAGTATCTGCCTTCATACAGGGTTAAGACTCCCTGGACGAGGAAACACAAGAGTGCACCTCCCATCATCAACAAAGTTTCCTAGAAGGAACCATGAAGACAGTATGCTTCATGCCCAACTCGCTGATCAATCTGGAGAGGCTGTTTTTGGAATTAAAGGTCATTCTCCAGTACATGATATCTTGCAAATTCCAAGCATGCTCCTCCTAGATTATATGCACCAAGTGCTTGAAGGTGAATAGAGTAGAAGGTTAAGAAAGTGGATTGATGGAACTTGTCCAAGTAAGGTAAGCTTGAGGCAAAGTCAGATTGCTATCACAACTAATGTTTAGAGCGTACAATTACCTCATGACTTCAAGAGGAAGTTTAGGCCTATTGAGGAGCTTGATCGCTGGAAAGCCAGCGAAAAGGAAGTTCTCTTTCTCCATGTTGGTCTACCCATTCTAAATCCGCTGCTTCCTAGTCAATACTTTTACAATCATTCACTGCTTGTTACTGGAATAAGAACTCTGTGTGAGGATACTGTCACAGACCATGATATTGACATAGCTGATGCTATGCTTCAGAGCTATACTCGCTTACTCCTGTCATGTACTCACAGAGAGAATGTACGTACAACTCCCACTCTCTCACACATTTTCCTGAACAGGCCAGACAACATGGGCCATTAATTCGTCACTCTAATTTTGTCTTTGAATCCATGTTGGCACATCTTAAGCGATTGTTTCATGGCACAAGAGGGATACCTGATCAGATTGTCAAGAAGTTAGGTTGAAGCCAACATTCCAAAGGTGTAGTCAGTCTTGATGTACAAGATAATGCTGAGGCATCACAATTTGCTAAACAGATGACATCATCCTCTAGTTATCCTTCAACGTTTGTTGAGGTAGATGGTGGTGTAAAACTGTTCCTTCCTTTGGAGCAGAAAAGTCCAGATGTTGGATATCCTGTTGAAGGTCTGGATGAGAATAGAGAGGTTTTTGTTTCTTAGAGGATGCTTAAAGATGGTCAGGTATACCATAGCTTACATTATGTAAGAAGAGGAAAGGCGGAAAGCTACTTAGTAAAGTGTGAAATAAGTGAAGGGACTGATAGCTTTGCTGAGGTTCACTATTTTTTGAAAGATGGTCAAACTGGATTTGCAATTGTGAATGTGTTCAGGACAGTAAGTACGAATGTCTGTGAATAAGCTATTTCACCTCCAGAAGATCCAATAATTCATGAATTTTGGTCATCTGGGATCCTTGGATGTCACTTCACTGGTGATTGCTATACCAGAAGATTTGTAGTGATTTGTTGCTCACGAATTAAAGCCAGAACTGTACTTGTCAAAAGTGAAGATGCAGAAGTTGATGGTTATGTTACAACTGTTTTGAATAGCTATCAACATGACTGAATATAATTATTGCATGTAGAAGAACACGCATATATTCGAGTGACATCTATATTTATAGAAACCAAATGAATATTCTATGGATTCTTATTGGCTAATTAGTTGCACTGTATTATTGTGAAGAACTAATTTCCAAAACACTGCATCTATAGAGTACATGTGTATGATAACTAGATCCCAAGGATAGTGCAAAGTTTCTAGTCAAAGATAATAACAATTTTTGCCCCGTGTACGGACAGAGCTGCTAACCCCGCAACCTGCCAGCCCATTTTCTAAAGCAAAGCCCAATAATAAAACAATACAAGCCAAAACTTAGACAAACACCCCAAAATAGAATCTCGAGGGATTCTTAAAGAGTCATTTTCTCTTGTCAAGAAGGAAAAAAAAAATTATAAACTCCGACAAACATGAATACTGACGCTTTTGTGCCCTTCGCTATTGTTTTCCGGTCTGATTAATAACACCAAGAGATCTTTTTGAACTCCTCGAAATTTTTTAATAAAAAGCTTGGTGCATCACAAGAGTTCCCGTACTAATACGTATCGTGTGAAGTCCAGTCGATCCAGATCAAAATTGACTAAAATCTGCCAAGTGGATGCAAAGATACACGAGTTTTTGTTGCCTTTACAAATTACGATCGTCTGGTGATTATGTTGCTAGCCTCACGTTAAATCCTGCGTTAAATCGTCTGCACAATCACGCGCTAAGTTCACGCAAGTACGGATACATGTAGAATTTAAACATTCATGTTTAATATATGTCCAGGGTTCTTCGTACAGTTGTTTATTGAACGCCAAATCAAAATGCGAAGACAGTCTACAATCTCCAGTATAGAGAATTTGTTATTGAGCTGAGGTGCAAAACTGCTCGAGCGCCACTCGTGTAAAATATAACAGACACGAACCAACAATACTCCACAAACTGACTTCACAACATCGTCAACATGCCAGACCATATTAAAGTTGAATATAAAGCTTTTAATATTTATTCGCACCTTCCGCTAGGCAGACAAATCCTTTCGTCCAGACCACATTTAATTAGCCATGCAGCTAAGCCTAGAAAGTCGTTGTTTCGAGAAGAAAATTGATCGCTCCTTTGCGTTTCTCCGCCATTGTATTCGCCAGTCGAAAACAAAACAGTTTAAACCACGCGTGCGCAGTGGTATTCTAATCTATTCCGGGGGGAAACTTCTTTCATTCTCGGTATATTAAGATATATTAATAATGCACCAGGATTTTACACGTCTTTCAAGAAATACCCGTAGATATGGTACAAACCTGTCTGTTATCGCTCTTTAGGACTTTACGAGCTTTAAGCGACATAAATATTTGTCGTATATGAAAGACTGATACTGTGTTTCACATTTTCACTGGTTTTAGTTTATGTGAAACTTTGCACTAAAAAGCGCACCAGTAGCGAGCACCCCCCGGAGTTTACACTATGTATACCTCTGTCGTGTGAATTTTTGCCACTCATCACAATATTGCAAAGTTTCTATGAAACTTTGCACTAAAAAGGATATACATACCTTTAATTCTTTGCCTAAGTTAAGGGTTAAAAATGATTTGTGAAAAATGAAAACTCAGGTAAATTGATGTGAATTAGTAAACAGCTTTAATGGCAGATACAAAACAGTTCTAATTGTATGATTGAAATGAAAGTATTAATTAATTGTCACTAAAAATTTATGTTCTATTATGTCTATGTGTTCAATTGAATAGTATATTCTGAAGAAAAACCCAAGCTTCTAATTAGGAAGTTGGTCAGGATAAATTTTCTAATTTGCCAAGTTAGATACTTATTCAGGTCTACAAATGTAGTTCAGATCCTGGACTACGCAAGAATTTAATTAAGTTTGTAATATTACTTCCATCTAATTAAACAGGAACCTATAAGTTCTTCAAGTGCAGGAATGTTTCGAGACAAATTACAAAATCTTGAACAACTTGTCAATAAACTATTATTCCTGTATAAATTGGTTTAAAAATAGTTACCCTGAAATGGATTAGATAAGCAGAATCCTGTTTCTCACAGGATAATGACACTGTTAATAATTATAGTATCAAGCTTTCTGTGGCATGGCAATATAAGATGATGAGCTGCCGAGGTTTTGAGCATCGAAATACTGACGTTTTGAGCAGAGCCTTTAATCAGAATAAAACTTGACGAGTTACTCTGATGAAGGGCTCCACTCGAAACGTCAGTTAATTTCATTCCTGAAAACTTTGGCAGTTCACCACCTGAACGATCACCAGAAACACACTACATTTTTACACTTTATCATGTCTCATTTAATTTATCATAACAATTAATAGATGTAATTGTGAACCTAGGATCCTGTTGTTCCCAATGTAGATTCATGACTAATTAATTAATTCAGAATCTTATTCTTGTCCAGGATCCTGAAAGAATCCTATTCCTGTCCAGCATCCTGAAAATAATTCTGTTTCTGTATAGGATTCTACACTGCATCCTGTTCCTACTTAACCTCCTGAAGAGAAATCTTATTCCTGTTCAGGATCCTGTTTTTTCTGTAGGATCCTGAACGAGACACCTCTTTCTTGTTCAGGATCCTGAACAGGATCCTGTTTTTCTGTAGGATCCTGAAGAGAAGTATATTCCTCTTTAGGATCATAAACAGGATCCTGTTCTTGTGTAAGATCCTGAACAGGATCCTGTTTTTCTGTAGGATCCTGAAGAAAATTATATTCCTGTTTAGGATCCTACACAGGATCCTGTTCTTGTGTAAGATCCTGAACAGGATCCTGTCCCTAAACAAGAACCTATAGGATCCTGCCCAGGTTTTCCACCAGGGTACCTATATAATTTGTCAAAATATATCGCTCTTAAAGACCTTGAATCAGCTTCAAAACAAAATATATACAGTTAAGAAAAAATTTTTGCTTTGTTGACTTACCGTGAGAAGCGTACACTGATATAGATTTCGATGTCACCGAACTTGTGTAATCAAAGCTTTCGGGAAAATGAAAAGCGGACTCGATTAAAATCCGCCATTACTGCCTCATCCTGAAAACATCGCGTGAGATGAGTAGACGAGTAAATTTTACTCCATTACGATTTTACCCCCGATTGCACAGTTCTCCACATATATATTACCCTTCGAACCGGGGGTAAATTTTACCCGACTCGCACTGTTACTCCGATCTGTCGGCTTATTAGAGCTATTGGGGTAAATATTACCCACCGATAAAGGGTAATTTCTACCCCGAAAATTGGATACTCCACAAGACGGAGTAACTTTTGACCTTCAAAGGAGTAAACTTTCCCCCCTGAAATTTACAGTGTATTTTCAGAATTCCTGCAATAATTTGCTTAGAGGACCAAGGAGTTATCAGTGATCGTCCGTCACTGGTGACGGATCACTTCGATTTGTTGTTACTCATCGAGGTTTTGACCACGCGCAGATTTTGAACGCATGGTCGTAAAGACCATGGGAGGTTGCCCCTTGCCCCCCTGGCTACGCCACTGTGCATGTGTGTGAATGCAGCTTTCATAACAATTTCAGTACCTTTTATCCAAAACACCTACACCTACTCACTGCGATTTTGCAGTAGCCCGAGTGAACGCCTGACCAGGCGTCTTCTTCTTCTTCTTCTTCTTTTTTTAGTCTGTTTCGAAATGGCAATCATTACGTCATCCCATCAGACCTTGCGCGGCTGATGCGTGCCAAATACTAATCTTCATGTTTTCTTTCTTCGCTTTCCTGAATCCTGATGTCTGATCAAGTTGTTTGAAGTCAAGTGTTCTTTCTTGCACGTGTTCAGTGTGTTAACAGACATAGTTATTGTTCAGTAATTTCGCTGGCAGGCATCTTCATCTTATTATACGCTTACAATCGCTGATTAAACATGATCGTGCTGTGTTGATCGATATTTAACACCCAAAGGGACTCGACATATGAACGCTTTGTGGAAATACGTTAAATACAAGCAATAGTGTTTTGTGTATTGCGAATTGTATTTTCTATCGGAGAATTAGATTGTGTTTTGACTATTTTCTGTGACCAATGACGTTTAGACTTTTATAGATTTTAGCACTGCGTGCGATGTAATTGCAGCTGCGAGTTTGCAGTAGCCCGAGTGAACGCATGACCAGGCGTCTTGTTAAATACGGTCTGGATGAAATGATTTGTTGTCTGTCTAGCCTTATGGTTTGGCATGTTGACGATGTCAATTGTTGAAGTCGGTTTGTAGAGTGTTGTTGTTTTGTGTCTATTATATTTTACACGAGTGGCGTTCGAGTAGTTATACAATTTGATTTGACGTTCATAAACAACTCTACAAATAACCCTGCTCCTTTATTAAACATGGATGTTTAATATTATTCTATAAACCGTAATATCCGTACCTGAGTGAACTTATATAGACGGTGATGGGGTAACCTGAATGTCAGATGTTTATTTGTTCTCCCCTCCCGCTAAACCCGGCAGTGCGGGCGAGGAGACGCGGCCGCTCGAGAAGGCGAGAACAATAAAGGCCTGAGGAAACTCTTGATTGGTTGCTCATTCACATAAATAACTTGCCCAAGGTGACAAGGTCATCGCCGCTTCTGGAATCTGTTTATCGTGTAAATTTACATGTAATTCTGTGATCAATTCAATCAATTACTTGTTTATGTCCGAAAATCAAACAACAGATGGATTTTTCTAAACCGCTTTGTCAAATTCGGCTATGAGTCTTTGAATCCAGCACAGGCCTGAATCCAGAACAAAAAGCGTGCATTCAAAAGCTCGCTGTTGAACAGCGAAGTTGTCTTTCCTGTTTTGCCGTGATATATCAGACATCACTCTAAAAAAGGTGTGTTATTTTAACACACGTTTTGGTGTATATTTTTTGTAACACACCATGGTGTGTTAAAAAACACACCAAAGTGTGTTAATTTACACACCTGGGTGTGTTTTGTAACACACCTTCTATTAACACTTTTGACTAACACACCTTGTCAAAACTAAGGTGTGTTATTTTTAACACACCTTGGGTCGAAAACACACCTTTGCGAAAAACACACCTTTTACACTAACACACCTTCTTAAGAATAACACACCTTTTGAGTGACACATCTTTATGAGCAATACACCTTTCGAAAAACATAGCACATCTTTTGAAATAATTCACTCTTCAAATAGAGTACTTTCGGTAGTAATAACAAACGCTTTGGAAAACACATCTTTTAAATATAATACATTTGTTTACCTTAAATATCCCTACGTCTAAAACTTTCTATCTATACCTAAATGTGCATGAAGTAATTCCGAATCAATGTGTGTAATTTCGAAACAGAATAGCATATCAGAATTCAGAACGAAAGTCTACAAGCAATATAAAAATCCTGGGTACACAGTAAAAAGCGCCGTCACCAGTGCAGAGGCCTCGTACCAAGGCGCATGCAGCCACGATACCGCGCATGCTTCGCGCAGCTAGCGAGCGCCCATTGACACTTGGGATAGCGTCATCCCATCTCGGCGCGCCGCGTTTAAATTCATTTGTGATGGTGTTTTGAGATTCAAGCTACATAAACCCTTGGAAATAAAAGACTTTTTGTTTGCGAAGAGATCAGGAAGACAGTCTTCACCGAAGTAACATGTTCTTCTACGGAAAGATTTAACTAAAAGCCATGGAAATCGAGTTCAACCAAGACAGTCCTAGAAGCTTCTCTCGCACGAGGCTACGAGCAAGGTAAAGAGATTCAGTATTTATAGTTTGTTTTCTATTGTCCTACTTATTGTAATGTGAAATTTGGCTCTCGTTGTCAAATTTCCTGTTTGATTGTCCAATACAAACCATTTTATACTGATCGAAGTTTAATAGAGTAGTTGAAGTCAATGTTTATTATTAGGGCTAAACTGCACAATACAACGCCACTTTCGGAGATATACATTGCAGTGGCTCCGTGGCTCCTCAGTGAGTTCAGGCTAATAGGCACAGGAAGCCCAAACGTGTACTCCGCTTTTAGTTTAGGGTTGTGCGGGTTGACAAGTATGATAGTTCATTTAAGCTGAATGAGAATTCGGTTATAATTTGAAAAATGTTGCCTCTATAAAATAAACTTACTTTTGAAGGTGATATCCAGAGTAGTGATACCCTCCACTCTGGAGTCCAAAGGGATGCCGCCTCATTAAATATTCAATTTTTAATTATTCATTCTCAGGCTCCTTTAGGACCCTCTAACCCTAATCTCATTACGTCATTATGTCTCAGGCTCCTTTGAGACCTCTTAACCCTAACCTGATTACGTCATTATGTCTCAGGTTCCTTTGGGACCTCCAAATCCTAATTGCAGAAATACGAAATAAAACACTCGTGGATACAAAGGTTGACTAGATTGCCTCATTAATTATTCAACTTTTTATTTATTCATTCTCAGGCTCCTTCAGGACACCCTAACCCTAACCTCATTATTTATGCTTATATCATTATTTCTAAGGCTCCTTTGGGACTTCCTAACCCTAACTTCCCCCATAAACCCTAGCTGTTACTCAACCCCCTTGGTTTTCACTAAGTCATACAGACTTATTATTTATGCCTCGTCATCGCTATCTTTCATCCAACCCCCCTGGTTTTCACTACGTCATAACCGATAGGCTCTCCGACTGATTTACGAAGTTCTGGGTTACGTCATTATCAAAAGGCACTTATAAGTATTATGTTCCTTATAAGTATTCGGAATAACCTTTTCATTTATACACTTTACCCCACTGTCAGTCAACACTTGTGGGATACGTAGGTACAAAGAGCATGCGTACAGTAAGCTTTAACGAAATAGACGTTCTTTACAAGGAACGAGAGAGAAATTGATAGAGACACTTTATATTTTTTATCTGAAACCTTGTCTGGAGGAATAGAGAGAGTTTTGAACAGCTTAATGGTCTGAATCGGCTGAGATAACGTATAGACTTGAATTAATAGTATATCATGAATATTATATTTTTAGAACCTAAATATTCAAAGAGAGTAAGTCATCCTAGAATCATTACTAACTAAACTCTCGTTTATAAAGCAAGTCAAGATATCGTAAGAAGAACTTAAGATATATTTTAGATGACTGATTTCCGAAGTTACGTCATTATCAAAAGGCATTCGACTTATATTCCTTATAAGTAATAGTAATTACCTTTTCATTTATACACTTTATCCTACTACCAGTTAACACTTGTGGGACATGTAAGCATACATAACATGCGTACAATAAACTCTAACAAAATAGACGTTCTTTACAAGGAACTAAAGAGAAATTAGTAGACACACGTTATATTTTTATCCTAAATCTTGTCTAGAGGAATATAGTGGGTTTCGAACATTCTAAATGACTGAATCTGGTGAGATAACTTAACTCGAATATTATCTGAATAAGCTATGAATATTATATTAGGGTTAGAACCTAACAGAATAAATCATCCTAGAATCATTCCTAACTAAACCCTCGTTTATAAGTGGAGGAAGATAGAACGAAGAATCACTTTGAGAAGCTGAACTTAAGATATGTACGAATCAATCCGAAAAGCCAGAAAAAAGCGTATTGGCACATAGCAACGAAAAGCTTATATATGAATATTATATTAGATATTTGGTTCGCTTTTGAATATTATATTAGATATTTGGTTCGCTTTTGTGATGTTTATACGTATAGGAACCGTATGAAGTTAAAAAGAGTCGCCTTGAATGGTAGCGAATCGTTATTGTAAACTTAGAAGAACATTATTCGATAGCATCGTTGACCAAGCACTTTGGAAAATTACAGAGCTTGGTTAAATAATTCGTCGCTATATGGTTTAGTATGTTATAAGATTCTCGCACGTGCAGAACACAAAAGGGAAAAGCCATTAAAAACTCATTAAAGGTCTAATGACCAAAAGATAACCGGATTTGCATATAAGTAGAATATTTAATTCATTTTAGGGGGGTGATCTTGAGCTTTGGGGGGATAATAATGGGCATGAAGAGGTATTAATGCATAGGCAAGTTTAGGTGACGCGTTGGTGTAACCATGGAGAATGTACAGCGTCGTCTCATAAGGCAGAATTCAAAGTATTCAGTTTAAAATATTTATTTCTTGGTCCAAAAAATCAAAGCATAGTCGAACGTTTTGTCGTATTTGAAGAAAACGCAGTTAATCAACCTGTTGTTAGTTTGGCAAGCGAAGAGTGTGTAAATGATTCTAACTTCCCCCGTAACCTTAGCTGGATAGACTAAATGATGCCTTGAATGAAGAAACCATTCGGTAAACTGTTTGAAAGACATTGAAACACTTTCTTCAGAAGGGTTTGCCAGAATATAAACTGTCAGGGGTTAAACGGCTGACTCGGCTATTTTATTAACGTAGTCAAGCAGCCTGTTAACTAATGTTGCTAAGGCTGATATTTACATATTTATCCTGAGTGCACGTGCAGGAGACAAAAGAAAAAACTCATCAATGGTATTAGGGGGATTAAGTGCATGAATAAAACAATGAGACTTGTTCGGGCAGAGCTGTAACCATAGAAATGTACATGGAACTCACCGTAGAGAATAAGTACTTCAAAGCGTTTGGTTTAAAATAATTTATTGAGAAATATATCTTTACTCTTGATTATTTGGTGATCTATCGGTAACACTAGCATATGGGCATACAGTACATCTTATAATACGTAGCGAGGGACTTGTATTCGCTAATTCGTCCCGTTCTAAATATACACACAAATACCCTCCAATACCCCTTGACATCTCTATATACACTCCAAAGTCCCTCTATGCACCCTCTAAACGCCTCATTAAACCCAAACATCCATTAGGATTCAATGATTCATTCAATGATTTATAAAAAAACATTAAAAAAACCAAAAAAAAACAGCAAGACTCTCGCACATGCAGTATACAAAAGGGGAAATTAGAACCTAAATGACTAGACTGTAATTTAGAAAATGTAAGTGAAGAAATCAACAAGTCATGAGAAGATTTTAGAGGAGAAATTACTTCGAGAACCCATAAGAAGAGCAATTTTGAACGCATCAAAATACAAACGAAACATTATTAGCCTAAGGGATGACTGAGTACGCACACAGAGAATAATTGCAGCCTAATTAAGTTTGACAAGCAAAACGCCTAAGTTGAACAACTTTTACACATCTATGAAATGTTTTCAGGCATTTGGTTTAGTTATTAATTTTCTAGCTTAATTTACAGGGAAAGCGATAAAGAATTGGATAAAGAATTGGTTCAAAAGGATTGCGCGAACACTACCCCGTCGGAAAGACACACCGATAATAACTGTTAAAAGATAATTTGTTTCGTTTCATATACAATTTCCCGTTCCTTCGCGTTAGCCCAGAAAAGGTACGCAAAACACAAAACCGCTAAATTACTATTTACAAACATATATAACCCAAGTTTACTATTTCTTTTTCGTGCCATTTAATACCGATGTCGAAAAAATATGAAATAGCTTCGTTGTTCCACACGGTTAACAGTTCGAGTTCTTTACAAAGGAATATTTTATTTTTAGTAAATCCATCCATGTCTATAACTCCTACTATGTTTTCCATCTTATCCGTTGGCAATGTGATACGAGTGGGAACGCCAGGAGTACTCTCTTACATACCCTTTAGCCCAGGGTTTTGAAAGCTTGACTAATGGTAAGAAACAAAGAAAACAATTTGAGATGTTCTGACACATATTAGGGTATTCTCTCATTGTATAGGCAGTTTCGGTGAATGATTCAAATTTGTCGCTCTAAGAACACGCCGCACCCCCTTCGCGCTAAATTTTACTATAGGATAACTCGACAAGACCTTTTATACAAGAGTTTATAAGCGGTAACTTATACATTTAACATGTACCAAAGGAATATCAGAAAGACATATACTTTATTTGTAACTACTTTATTTAAATTCAGCATAATACAGAAGATAATGCTCCAACGATTCAACAGTAACTTTAGTTCTTATAATTGGTGTCATTCCAATATATGGCGTTTAGATTGATTGTAGGAGTACACTAGTTTTTGTAATACTGGTTTCTTTCGTTTGATGAAATCTAAACATATATTCAAAATGCACAGTCCTATGTAGCCTTTAATAAACCATTATCAGTATGTCTCAATGTCGCTTTTCTCAGGTATTCAACACTTATTTTTATACCCTGGGTTGATATACATAATGTGTATCAGTCGGAAATATCCCGGATCTTACTCGGATTTCATCGGGACATGTCGGCGTGAGATCGACAAACAGGTAAGAATGCGGCTCTTTGGTTGCCATCTGATAGACTTGCTGGAAAAACTTTATGTTGCTGGGATACAACTGTTTGGCAAGATGAGTCACTTGACTTGCATCACGAACATTTTTTGTTAGGACAAAGTAACTAGCGTTGAGAGAGATGGTACGATGGTCTTTGCTTTGATGAAACAAATTTTGCACAATATAAATCACGCTGAGATTACCATGACGAGATTTCTTCGTGAACAGTTTGGCAATAGTCGTATCGTTTTCACCCATCATATCATCAATGATAAATAGATTTCTTATTTGGGGATTAATACTATCCAATATAGATTCGGATAAACCTTGCACAAACTGAATCCCAGGAATAAGAAATTCCATTTTAGCAAACGTGTCTTGGTACTCAGAATAAAAATAAATTATATTTTCTGGGACAGCGTCGATCATGATTTGGGCGTTGGCTAACAATTCCTTGACAAAGGTTGTCTTCCCAGTCTTGGTCCCTCCAGAGACCAAGAGTCCAAAGGGATGTGTTAATTGTATGGAGTATGTTTTTCGACCCTCAGGTTCAGAGGAGAATGTAGATGTCATATTAGTAAATGGGGCAAACGTTGTTACTCTATCACTGATAGACCTTTTGTGATGAAAAGATCTCATATGGCGTAGACGATTACTTGATGTAGCGAATGATTTTTCACAGACTTCACAAACGTAAGACATGTTCACACAGTGACTGTCAAGCATAAACTGATGTCACTCTTTCGTGCAATTGTTTTTTATAAGATTGAATCTTAAGATTGAATCATTGAATCCTAAGATTGAATCATTGAATCCTAATATTGAATCATTGAATCCCCCTTCCCATCCCTCAGACCAGAATAACACAAATGAATAGTGTTTGCAAATAATTTTTAACTTTTGTGTGTGCTTCTAAATAGGAGAATTATACATTTTTTATAAACACTATTCATTTGTGTTATTCTGGTCTGAGGGATAGGAGGGGGGATTCAATGATTCAATCTTAGGATTCAATTATTCAATCTTAGGATTCATTGATTCAATCTTAGGATTCAATGATTCAATCTTAGGATTCAATGATTCAATCATAGGATTCAATGATTCAATCTTACGATTCGATGATTCAATCTTAGGATTCAATGATTCAATCTTAGGATTCAGTTATTCAATCTTAGGATTCAATGATTCAATCTTAGGATTAAATCTCAGGATTCAATGATTCAACCTTAAGATTCAATCTTATAAAAAACAATTGCACGAAAGAGTGATATCAGTTTATGCTTGACAGTCACTGTGTGAACATGTCTTACGTTTGTGAATCTATGAAAAATCATTCGCTACATCAAGTAATCGTCTACGCCATATGAGATCTTTTCATCACAAAAGGTCTATCAGTGATAGAGTAACAACGTTTGCCCCATTTACTAATATGACATCTACATTCTCCTCTGAACCTGAGTCCCTTTGGACTCTTGGTCTCTGGGGGGACCAAGACTGGGAAGACAACCTTTGTCAAGGAATTGTTAGCCAACGCCCAAATCATGATCGACCCTGTCCCAGAAAATATAATTTATTTTTATTCTGAGTACCAAGAAACGTTTGCTAAAATGGAACTTCTTATTCCTGGGATTCAGTTTGTGCAAGGTTTATCCGAATCTATATTGGATAGTATTAATCCCCAAATAAGAAATCTATTTATCATTGATAATATGATGGGTGAACAAGATACGACTATTGACAAACTGTTCACGAAGAAATCCCATCATGGTAATCTCAGCGTGATTTATATTGTGCAAAATTTGTTTCATCAAAGCAAAGACCATCGTACCATCTCTCTCAACGCTAGTTACTTTGTCCTAACAAAAAATGTTCGTGATGCAAGTCAAGTGACTCATCTTGCCAAACAGTTGTATCCCAGCAACACAAAGTTTTTCCAGCAAGCCTATCAGATGGCAACCAAAGAGCCGTATTCTTACCCGTTTGTCGATCTCACGCCGACATGTCCCGATGAAATCCGTGTAAGATCCGGGATATTTCCGACTGATACACATTATGTATATCAACCCAGGGTATAAAAATAAGTGTTGAATACCTGAGAAAAGCGATATTGAGATACTGATAATGGTTTATTAAAGGCTACAGGACTGTGCATTTTGAATATATGTTTAGATTTCATCAAACGAAAGAAAACCAGTATTACAAAAACTAGTGTACTCCTACAGTATTGGAATGACACCAATTATAAGAATTAAAGTTACTGTTGAATCGTTGGAACATTATCTTCTGTACTATGCTGAATTTAAATAAAGTATTTACAATTAATGTATATGTCTTTCTGATATTCCTTTGGTACATGTTAAATGTATAAGTTACCGCTTATCAACTCTCGTATAAAAGGTCTTGTTGAGTTATCTTATAGTAAAATTTAGCGTGAAGAGGGTGCGGCGTGTTCTTAGAGCGACAAATTTGAATCATTCACCGAAACTGCCTATACAATGAGAGAATACCCTAATATGTGTCAGAACATCTCAAATTGTTTTCTTTGTTTCTTACCATTGGTCAAGCTTTCAAAACCCTGGGCTAAAGGGTATGCAAGAGAGTACTCCTGGCGTTCCCACTCGTATCACATTGCCAACGGATAAGATGGAAAACATAGTAGGAGTTATAGACATGGATGGATTTACTAAAAATAAAATATTCCTTTGTAAAGAACTCGAACTGTTAACCGTGTGGAACAACGAAGCTATTTCATATTTTTTCGACATCGGTATTAAATGGCACGAAAAAGAAATAGTAAACTTGGGTTATATATGTTTGTAAATAGTAATTTAGCGGTTTTGTGTTTTGCGTACTTTTCTGGGCTAACGCGAATGAACGGGAAATTGTATATGAAACGAAACAAATTATCTTTTAACAGTTATTATCGGTGTGTCTTTCCGACGGGGTAATATTCGCGCAATCCTTTTGAACCAATTCTTTATCCAATTCTTTATCGCTTTCTCTGTAAATTAAGCTAGAAAATTAATAACTAAACCAAATGCCTGAAAACATTTCATAGATGTGTAAAAGTTGTTCAACTTAGGCGTTTTGCTTGTCAAACTTAATTAGGCTGCAATTATTCTCTGTGTTCGTACTCAGTCATCCCTTAGGCTAATAATGTTTCGTTTGTATTTTGATGCGTTCAAAATTGCTCTTCTTATGGGTTCTCGAAGTAATTCCTCCTCTAAAATCTTCTCATGACTTGTTGATTTCTTCACTTATATTTTCTAAATTACAGTCTAGTCATTTAGGTTCTAATTTTCCCTTTTGTATACTGCACGTGCGAGAGTCTTGTTGGTTTTTGTTGGGTTTTTTATGTTTTTTTATAAATCATTGAATGAATCATTGAATCCTAATGGATGTTTGGGTTTAATGAGGCGTTTAGAAAGTGCATAGAGGGACTTTGGAGTGTATATAGAGATGTCAAGGGGTATTGGAGGGTATTTGGGTGTATATTTAGAACGGGACGAATTAGCGAATACAAGTCCCTCGCTACGTATTATAAGATGTACTGTATGCCCATATGCTCGTGTTACCGATAGATCAAAGTGATTCTTCGTTCTATCTTCCTCCACTTATAAACGAGGGTTTAGTTAGGAATGATTCTAGGATGATTTATTCTGTTAGGTTCTAACCCTAATATAATATTCATAGCTTATTCAGATAATATTCGAGTTAAGTTATCTCACCAGATTCAGTCATTTAGAATGTTCGAAACCCACTATATTCCTCTAGACAAGATTTAGGATAAAAATATAACGTGTGTTTACTAATTTCTCTTTAGTTCCTTGTAAAGAACGTCTATTTTGTTAGAGTTTATTGTACGGATGCTCTGTATGCTTACATGTCCCACAAGTGTTAACTGGTAGTAGGATAAAGTGTATAAATGAAAAGGTAATTACTATTACTTATAAGGAATATACGTCGAATGCCTTTTGATAATGTCGTAACTTCGGAAATCAGTCGGAGAGCTATCGGTGATGACCTAGTGAATACCGGGGGGTTGGATGAAAGCTAGATTTGGGGGGGGGAGTTTAGGGTTACTACGTCCCAAAGGAGCCTGAGAAATAGTGACGTATGCATAAATAATAAATCGGTATGACGTAGTGAAAACCAGGAGGGTTGAGTAACAGCTAGGGTTTAGGGGGAAGTTAGGGTTAGGAAGTCCCAAAGGAGCCTGAGAAATAATGAAGTAAGCATAAATAATGAGGTTAGGGTTTGGAGATCCTACAGGAGCCTGGGAATGAATAAATAATAACTTGAATATTTAATGAGGCGGCATCCCTTTGGTCCCTATATCGGGGGGGTGTTACTACTAGCGTTGCCGCAATCGTTGCGAAATGTAATAAAACTTGATTCTACTTCGTGCAACGCTTGCTGCAACAAAAATGTTGCGAGTGCAATTTCTCGAAAAATTGCGTAGTGTAACACCGCCTTTATAGAAATACTTGTGGAAGTTTGGAAGAATTCGTCGTATTACACGGGGGATTGAGTAACAGTAGAGGGTCCCAAAGGAGCCTGAGACGAATGAAGGACGAGACGCTGTTTTGCTATGGTAACACTGTTAATGACCTTCTCGCCTAGACTTGCCTAAGCGCTTAATCTCCTTAATGACCCCTAATGAGCTTCTCTTTTGTCTCCTGCACGTACACTGAGGATAAATATGCAAATATCACACTTAGTAACATAAAGCGTAGCAACGCTTTCAAAGTAATAAATCGCTTTGCCTTTAGTTTATATTTCGACACTTAAAATCATTCTTTTCATGACTTCTCGAAGTGATTCCTCATCTAAAATATATCTTAAGATCTTCTTACGATATCTTGACTTGCTTTATAAACGAGAGTTTAGTTAGTAATGATTCTAGGATGACTTACTCTCTTTGAATATTTAGGTTCTAAAAATATAATATTCATGATATACTATTAATTCAAGTCTATACGTTATCTCAGCCGATTCAGACATTTAGGCTGTTCAAAACTCTCTCTATTCCTCCAGACAAGGTTTCAGATAAAAAATATAAAGTGTCTCTATCAATTTCTCTTTCGTTCCTTGTAAAGAACGTCTATTTCGTTAAAGCTTACTGTACGCATGCTCTTTGTACCTACGTGTCCCACAAGTGTTGACTGACAGTGGCGTAAAGTGTATAAATGAAAAGGTAATTACTAATACTTATAAGGAACATAAGTCGAGTGCCTTTTGATAATGACGTAACCCAGAACTTCGGAAATCAGTTGGAGAGCAATCGGTTATGAAGTAGTGAAAACCAGGGGGGTTGGATGAAAGCTAGCGATGACGATGCATAAATAATAAGTCTGTATGACGTAGTGAAAACCAGGGGGGTTGAGTAACAGCTAGGGTTTAGGGGGGAAGTTAGGGTTAGGAAGTCCCAAAGGAGCCTTAGAAATAATGATATAAGCATAAATAATGAGGTTAGGGTTAGGGTGTCCTGAAGGAGCCTGAGAATGAATAAATAAAAAGTT
The DNA here is from genome assembly GCA_035771165.1 of Paragorgia papillata. NCBI lineage: Eukaryota > Metazoa > Cnidaria > Anthozoa > Scleralcyonacea > Coralliidae > Paragorgia > Paragorgia papillata. The sequence continues at coordinate 39,734 of JAWNZC010000093.1, forward strand.
GAATAATTAATGAGGCAAACTAATTAACCTTTGTATCCACGAGTGTTTTATTTTCGTATTTCTGCAATGAGGGTTTGGAGGTCCCAAAGGAGCCTGAGACATAATGACGTAATCAGGTTAGGGTTAAGAGGTCTCAAAGGAGTCTGAGACATAATGACGTAATGAGATTAGGGTTAGAGGCAATCTCGTACCCAGCGCCTGCGATCCTTTTGGCAACTACCAAAGAATCAGAGGCTCTGGGAAACTCCGATGAAACTCGTCATCTGATTGGTTAGTTTAAAAACAGTAAAATTTCAAATAGTGTGCACTTTGCTAACTTGTTTAATCGATTTCTCGACGTTCTGTAACACATAATTATACACGACAGACCCAAAATATAATTGAACACATGAAATAATTCAAAACAGCAAAAATCCCGACAATTTAAAAGTTACAACTATTATTATTGTCGCTTCGTCGCCAAACAAACATCCATCGTCAGACTCGTCTCGTAATTCTTCGCATTTTCGTCTCAGAACTTTAAAATTATATTAGAGAATACATAGTTTAGCCAAAATTCCTGGCAAAAAGTACAATTTCTTACCTGAGCGGCTGAGCCGATTACTGCCGAGTGCTGACGCCTGATGGCGACGCGGACATTTAAAACACACTCGTCAAATCGTCCGGTTGACGATTTTGAGAAAAGCGAAGAAAGGCCATTTGTATCGATTGTATTGTCGACAGCTTTGTGAAACATGTTGGGCCTTTTTTATCGGTAAACAAATATTTTTCCTGGTCTTCGAACAAGCGAACGATCGTCGATGATTGTTACAAATTATAGGGAACTGGGAACCAGAGGACAGGGAACAAAAACCCAATTTTGCGGTCTTTTTCATCGGAGTTTCCCAGAGCCTCCGTTCCTTGGTACAGACCAAAAGGATCGCAGGCTCTGGGTACGAGATTGGGTTAGAGGGTCCTAAAGGAGCCTGAGAATGAATAATTAAAAATTGAATATTTAATGAGGCGGCATCCCTTTCGTCTCCAGAGTGGGGGTATCACTACTATCCAGGGCGCGTTCTGCGCATGTACGAAACGAATGTTAATGCTTTGCTTACAAAAATATATACTGATACCTTATTCCAGATTCTTTTCTTGCTTCCTCATCATTATTTGTACCCAAAACACAACATTTTCAGAAGATATAGAATCAACTTAAATTTCCCTCACCACCACACGTGTTTCCCATTGGCTGATTTAGTGTCACGTGTTATACCAATCTATATATATGCGATGACCTTATGTTGATCAAACCATATATGGTAGTATGCTAGTTTCCAGGTCTTTGGGCTGGGATTCGTCCACTGTGCTAAAGGGATCGCAGGCTCTGGGAACGAGATTGTAACATGGCGGCGAAAACAAAGTGATTTCTATCTGGGCATTATATGGCTGATCCGATTGAATTTCGCTGTGATTACTGTAACTTTGTATGCCGCAGTGTTGAAAGTAAACTATTTTTTGATCATCTGGTGAGGTTTCATTCAAATGAACCAAATTTTAAGGTATTCTGTAGCAGCTGTCCAAGATCGTTTACGAAGATAAACAGTCTTCAAAAAAATTATTATAGACACCATAAGACTTTGGAAGTTCAAGAAGAAGATATAAATGTCGAAGGAAATGGAAATGATTTTGAGGAAATGTTTGAAGAAGAAACAGCTCGAAGTGATATGCAACGCCATGCAGCCAAATTCCTTTTATGTGGAAAAGGGAAAGGAAAAATTACCCAAAGTGCACTGGATATGGTCAAAGATTCAGCGAAGAATCTACTTGGCGAGTATTTGGACATCATTAAAAAATCTCTCATCGCTAAAATAAACGGTACTATTGATCAGGAATTCCAATTTACTCAGGAAATGGAGGAATTGTTTTCTGCAGAGCGAGTCTTCGATGGATTAGATTCGGAACACGAGCAAAGATCCTACTTCTTGCAGAACTTTAATTTGGTGGTAAGGGTTTATTAATACTTTTGTTTATAAAATTTATCAATTCTTGATTTTACACATTACTCAATACTGTTAGTATATGTTTTGTCTACCCTTTATGGAATTATTGTAGGTTTATCAAAGCTAATCTAAGTTTATAGTAGAAGTTTAAAAAGTACTGATTGCATGTCTGGAAGAACCAGGCTTGCTCTACTCATGAAACCCCATTCAGTTTAATACATGCAAACCGGTTTGCCGGGATCTAATATATAGCTGCATCAATCTCGTACCCAGAGCCTGTGATCCTTTTGGTCATCAACACGAATCAGAGGCTCTGGGACACTCCGATGAAACTTGTCATCTAACGGTTAGTTTAAAAACAGTACAATTTCAAATAATGTGCATGTTGCTAACTTGTTTAATCGATTTCTTGACATTCTGTAACACATAATTATACACGACAGACCCAAAATACAATTGAAAACATGAAATAATTCAAAACAGCAAAAACCCCAACAATTTACAAGTTAAAACCATTATTATTTTCGCTTCCTCGCCAAACAAACATCCATCGTGTGACTGTCGATGGCGATGCGGATAACTACACAGTGAGATCCTGCTTACAGGTCTGCCTCGCCTCTCATATAAACAGCCCCTAAAACTGATTCCAGCTTTGAGCTTTCACTTGGCTAGCCCTTTACTTTCAAATCTTTTGTTAATTGTTTATCAATGTATACCTGCAGGAACCAGTTGAAGTGGAAATGGGGAAACAATGGAAGTACGACTTTATAGGAGGAAGGAAAAAGCTCAAGCGCGTAACAGTTTTTGGTTACCAAATTTCATTGTTGAAGACTTTGGGGGTATAATTTTTAAAATCATCTTATTAATAAATTATAATAATATATATATATATATATATATATATATATATATATATATATATATATATATATATATATATATATATATATATATATATATATATATATATATATATATATATAGTTCAATCTACAGACACGGTGTTTCGCTGTACAACAGCTCATCAGTGTAGCTTGGAACAATCTGAATGAATTTCACGAATTACTTATACACATGCGATCGTCGGTGACAACCGCATGTGGGACAGCATCGGTGAAGTACATTCAGATAGCGTGAAGTGCGCATGGGCCCAGAGTGCTCAAACTTCCACAAGGGTAGTGAGCGTTGCATTATCGCTAATAGGTACCCACGGCAACTTCACAGAGTGCTCAACAACACCGAATATATATATATATATATATACGCTCCTTCACTTCGGTGTTGTTGAGCACTCTGCGAAGTTGCCGTGGGTACCTATTAGCGATAATGCAACGCTCACTACCCTTGTGGAAGTTTGAGCACTCTGGGCCCATGCGCACTTCACGCTATCTGAATGTACTTCACCGATGCTGTCCCACATGCGGTTGTCACCGACGATCGCATGTGTATAAGTAATTCGTGAAATTTATTCAGATTGTTCCAAGCTACACTGATGAGCTGTTGTACAGCGAAACACCGTGTCTGTAGATATATATATATATATATATATATATATATATATATGTGTGTGTGTGTTATTGACCAAGCTTGTTTGGTCTGGATAGAATGATATTGGGTCAGTTCTTTTTCCTACAACATGTTCAGAGAATTTACAATTGTAAATTTACAGTTGACTCTTAAATGACTAAACATTCAAGGCAAAAAGGGGAAAAATTGAGTTATTGAGAGTTTGTTTTGTTGAATGTGTTGAATGTAATCAAGTGACCTAAAACTATGGTACATGACATGTATAATACATGTACATGTAAATCGAACATATTCTGGGTATATATTGTCTTATAGGCACTTCTTCAAAATCCTGATGTTCTAAAAGAAGTTGACATCCTCATTTTTCGTGTGATGATGATGTCCTTCGGGATGTAATGGATGGAGAATTTTTCAAGAACCACCCAATCTTTTCTATTCACAAAGATGCCCTTCAGCTGTTTGGTTATTATGATGACCTTGAAATAGCCAATCCCTTAGGATCAAAAGCAAAGATACATAAGATAGGTATGTATATTATCCCATACCATATATCTAGGACCCACATGGCCTATAATATATTTGCTGCCAGATTACCCGCCCAACCAATTTTAACATACTGTATTGTTATGTGTATATATTTCAACGTACATGTTCAATTCTAAATGATTCATGTATTAACTGATTTTTAGGTGTCTTCTAATTTGTACTGGGAAATATTCGGCCAATATTTAGGTCCACTATTCGCAGTATTCAACTTATTGGTATTGCCAAAACAAAAAGACATAAAGAAGTTTGGGATTGACAATCTGCTCAAGCCATTCATCAAGGAGGTTAATTCTTGCAAAGGTATTCTATGATTTTAAAGAATATGCAAATAAGTGAAGTGCTGTGTAGGCAGTGTCTTGACTGTGGCAAAGTGAAAATTAAGGTAATAAACCTCTGAGAATTTGAGCAACACAAAATAAGTGGATTCAGCAGATCTCTTAAAATGTCATTTTTTTCCTCATTCAAATTCTTTTAGCAATTTACCACCTTTTGGCTCTGCTTTATTGTGTGATTTGTCTCAGTTGATTAAGAAATAGCATGGTACCTGCAACTAGTTTTACATATTCATATTGGATTTTTGTTTCAAGCTAAACATACATACTCCTTTTGTTGATAGTGTCTTTTTGTTTGAAACAAATGGAAACAGTTTTTGTCGTTATTTTAGATCAATGGTCACTGTTTTACCGTAAATGGTGTAGAACGGCTTTTTTGGGGGTGATCTCTTGCTGTGGACTGGAGATACACTCGGCAGTAACTATGTAAGTGGAGGAGCCTTTAGATTTTGTAGGCACTGTATGGGAAGACGAGAGGAGAGCAACAATAAGGTGAAATATGTATAATTATACTGGTCATACTGTAACTTGGTGATCTATGGAGTTGCGACAAATTATTGCTGAAGTGGGCTTTTAACCCTTTCAAAATCAATTTTAAGCTAGGGGATTCAGCATCCAGTACAATGACGAAAATGTTTAATTTTCTTCTTTTGTATTTTAGTACTTTTCTGAAGAATTTCAAGAAAGGAATTTGGCAAGTCATAAGCGAATTTGTAGATTCATTCAAGATCCTGATAATGCCAGAAATGTCCGCGACCAACTGTCCTCAACCTATGGAGTAAATAGGTTAAGTGTATTGGACAACGTGGAGCATTTTGATGTCTACCAGTGTATGCCAGAAGACATCATGCATATCTTGCTGGAAGGCCTAGTACCCTATGAAACAAAGTTGCTGTTAAAAGTACTGATAGATGAAAGAAGGTGTCTCACACTGAAGGAATTAAACCACAGGATCGATAGCTTCAACTATGGTTACATGAACAAGAAGAACAAGCCAACAGCAATCACCAGGGAAACAATAAATGGTTTGACTGAAGCAAAGATTAAACAAAGTGGTAAGTGTTTTAATTTATACATGACATGTGATATATATATATATATATATAATAATGAACTTGTGGCGAAACTCCTGACAATGGCCCTCATAGCTCGGTTGGTTAAAGTGCTGCTGAACATTCCCAGAGTTGCAGCTTTGATTCTCAACTATGAGGCTTCATTTGCCAAGTCATAAGCGAATTTGTAGACTCATTCAAGATCCTGATCATTTAAGTGTTTCCAGCCAGGTAATAAAACATAAACTTATTATCCTTTGGAACAATCTTTCCCTAAAGTACTGTAATATCTGTCAAATTTTTTTATATATTTTTTTTAATTTTCTTGACAGCTTCCCAAATGTGGTGTTTTCTTCCGATTTTTGCCAATTATGATTGGTGATCAAGTGGATGATCAACTGGAAAACTGGCACTGTTTTCTAAAGCTTTGGAATATCGTTCAAATTTGTACTGCCCCAGCAATAACGAAGGCTGATGCTGCTTATTTGAAAGTTGTTATCAGTGATCATCACACAATGTTCAAGAGGCTGTATCCTGATGCTTCAATTATTCCGAAGATGCAATATCTGATACATATACCTGATGAGATTGTGAGGTAGGAGTACCAGTCAACTGAATATAAGTTTCTGCATGTAGTGTTGGTATACCGAATTAAAAAAAAAAAGGGACTGGGGCAAATCAGGACCGTAAGATTTTAAAAGGGGACCCAGGTCCAACACTTGACCCAGGTCCCATCATGGCTCTCAACAACCTTGTTGAACCCTAAATGTAAATGTACTTCGGCACATGTATCACATTGATAATACAGTGTATACTATTCAGCTTATTAAGTGACTGATGAAAAATGTATTTTTCAGGTGTACAGTTATCTGATATTAGTTTACAGTTGATCAAATTTTACCAGATTTGGCCCACCTAGAAATATCTGGACCATGAGATTTGAGGCAAAACATAGTTTCCTAAAGGGTTCTATCTCCAAGAACTTCAAAAATGTTCCAAAATCCCTGGCATTTGCACATCAACGGTATGTTTACATTTCACTGTCTGTCTTGACTACATCTGCTTGATATTTACTAGATGATTTTTTTTTAGTAGCTAAGTACTAGTTGCTGTACTTAGAAGTTTGTAAACATTATCTAAATATCTTATAGGAACATGTGCTGGAAGCTTTTGGAATCTCCTGAGCAGACAATAACAAATTACCTGTACAGTGGTGATGTTGTTGGACCAGGTACTGTAAATTATGCATTTTTCCACAATATTTTACTAAGAACTGTAACTCTTTACCAGACAGTGTTTCCATTTGCAAACTTATTAATTTTACTCTGTTTTATTCTGCCTGACGCCTGATGTTTCAGATGATTTTACTTGTCAAATGAGAGACCTTCTAGAGAAACGCCTGGTAAAGAGTTAACTACCTGTAATACTGAATTCAAAAGTTTTAAGTTGCATGTATTTTTTATTGTACTTAGGTGATTATGATGTTCATTTGCACAGCCATCTGCATGCTAACATGCTAGCTGAAGTTGCTGGTTTAAATCAACTGCCACAACCATGTAAAGGAAGAAGGTAAAATTAAAGCTAAATATGATTGATTTAACCCTTTGATTATTTTTGGTTAAATTTAAATAGTATTTTTATAGTGTTATTGCATAGTGCATCAATTTTACTATTTGGCCGGATAGAGAATAATTATTCGGCCACTGGATAGCAAAAATCACCATTGGTGCATCCCTAATTTAATAATAAATTTATGATTTTCTTTTCAAGGGTTAAACATGTTGAAATTCATGGGGTAAGCTACAGACCAGGATGTGCTCTTCGACTAAAAGAAATGGATGAGTTTGGTGGAAGGGACTATCCTTCTTATGGCCAACTGGAAGAGATAATTGTCTGGGAGGATGGAAAGTTCTTTGTTGTACAAGTTTTAGAGACACTATCTTTTCACAGTCATTTTATGTGTTATAAAGATGTTCCAACTAATGAATGGGTGGTAGTTGTACTCCAGAATTTACCATGGCATGGGGTGTTGAACATTGTAAGAAAACATGGTAATTTGTTTATAGTTGAGAAAGATACTGCAAATGTAGAAGACATGTAAATAGATAACTTAGGCCAGTTTGGATAACCTTTCCATGCGATAAGTCTTAAAGACCAGTGCTATATACCCATGCTTTGAACAACCAAAACTACATTTCATTCATCGAATATCATTCTCAGATAGATAACTACAATCTTGGACAAAAGTCATGGGGACACGCCACGCGCACGTTCATGTTTACGCAAAAATTTACATATAGCAACAAAACCCCTCCCCCTAATCAATGTTGACGGATATAAATGGCAAATATGCGTGAAAATACATTATATTTGATACAGTGAACAACATTGAAAGGGGGGGTTGCTAGGCATCGATCGTTCAAGCAGAACCCGCTGAAGCAGAATGAAATTTATAAGTGAAGAATGTGTTGTTGTGTCCGAATACTTTTCGTCCAAGATTGTAGCTTGATAAAAAACACAAGTATAACACTTTTTTCTTGGATCTTATTTGCTAGATAAGCGAGCTATGGCCTCGGTATATAAATTATATAAATTATATATATACAAGTGTCTTATATGAAATATATGTGTGAAATAGAAAAATACATAGAAAAATTAATTAAAAGGTTAACAGTTATAATAACAAGCATATGCCCTATGTTAAAAATAAGGTGTGTTCTTTGAAAGATGGTTTTTAAAAAGGTGTGTTATTATATTATGGTATTTAAGAAGATGTGTTATTAATGAAGGTGTGTAATTATAAGGTGCGTTTTTTGGAAAGGTCTGTCACAAAAGGTGTGTTTTTTCAAAGGTGTGTTAATGCTAAGGTGTGTTATTCAGAAAAGGTGTGTTAAATTAACACACCTCGCATGCAAAGGTGTGTTATAACAAGGTGTGTTATTTTCAACACACCGGGGGGGTGTTATTCAACACACATAGGTGTGTTATCCAACACACCAATGTGTGTTTTGTAACACACCAAGATGTGTAATTGATTATTTTTCGGATAAGGTGTGTTAAAATAACACACCTTAGTGTGTTCCAAAACACACGTTGGTGTGTTTAAAAACACACCTTTTTTTAGAGTGCGAATAACTCTTGAACCCGATCTGGGCCACTTCTAATTTCCTCTGGGCCAGCAAGCGGATAGAATGAGCTTCATTTTGATATATAGGAAAGCCGGTTAAATTAAAAAAAGGCATCGAAATTTTCCCCCCCAATTGAATGTGGTGATACCTTCACAGTTCCGGTGTATGCGAATAACTCTTGAACCACATCTGGGCCACTTCTAATTTTCCTCGTGCCAGCAAGAGGATAGAATGAGCTTCATTTTGATATATAGGAAAGCCAGTTAAATTTAAAAGAAGGCGTCGAAATGTTCCCCCCAAGTGAATGTGGTGATACCTTCACAGTTTCAGCGTATGCGAATAACTCTTGAACCATATCTGGGCCACTTCTAATTTTTCTTGGGCCAGCAAGATGATAGAATGAGCTTCAATTTGATATATAGGAAGGCCGGTTAAAATTAAAAGAAGCCATCGAAATCTTTTCGCCAAGACCATCCCGACGAATTTCACAATAAAGTGTTCTATTTTTAGCGCGCTGTGTAATTGACATTTTCGGCGTCTCGCTTTAAAAGCGAATAACTCCTGAACCAGGTCTGGGCCACTTCTAATTTTTCTTGGGCCAGCAAGAGGATACAATGAGCTTCATTTTCATATATAGGAAAGCCGGTTAAAGTTAAAAGAAGGCATCGAAATCCCCCCCCCCCCCAAGTGAATGTGGTGATACCTTCACAGTTTCGGTCTATGCGAATAACTCTTGAACCCGATCTAGGCCACTTCTAATTTTCCATGGGCAAGCAAGAGGATAGAATGAGCTTCATTTTGATATATAGGAAAGCCGCTTAAAGTTAAAAGAAGGCATCGAAATTTCCCCCCAAGTGATTGTGGTGATACCTTCACAGTTTCGGCGTATGCGAATAACACTTGAACCCGATCTGGGCCACTTCTAATTTTTCTTGGGCCAGCATGACGATAGAATGAGCATCAATTTGATATATAGCAAAGCTGGTTAAAATTAATAAAAGCTATCGAAATTTTTCACCCAAGGTCTAAGTCGGCAACCACATTTAATAAAGATTTCTATTTGCGGCGCGCTATTATTGACAGTTTGGGCTTCTCGCTTTAAAAGCGAATAACTCTTGAACCAGATAAGGGCCACTTCTACTTTTTCCTGGGCCAGCAAGAGAATAGAATGAGCTTCATTTTGATATATAGGAAAGCCGGTTAAAGTTAAAAGAAGGCATCGAAATTCCCCCCCCCCCAAGTGAATGTGGTGATACCTTCACAGTTTCGGTCTATGCGAATAACTCTTGAACCCGATCTGGGCCACTTCTATTTTTCCATGGGCAAGCAAGAGGATAGAATGAGCTTCATTTTGATATATAGGATAGCCGGTTAAAGTTAAAAGAAGGCATCGAAATTTCCCCCCAAGTGATTGTGGTGATACCTTCACAGTTTCGGTGTATGCGAATAACCCTTGAACCTCATCTGGGCCACTTCTAATTTTCCTTTGGCCAGCAAGAGGATAGAATGAGCTTTTGATATATATGAAAGAGATTGAGATTGAGAGAATGAGATTTTGATATATAGGAAAGCCGGTTAAAGTTAAAAGAAGGCATTGAAATTCCCCCCCCCCCCAAGTGAATGTGGTGATACCTTCACAGTTTCGGCGTATGCGAATAACACTTGAACCCGATCTGGGCCATTTCTAATTTTTCTTGGGCCAGCAAGACGATAGAATGAGCTTCAATTTGATATATAGGAAAGCTGGTTAAAATTAATAAAAGCCATCGAAATTTTTCACCCAAGGTCTAAGTCGGCAACCACATTTAATAAAGATTTCTATTTGCGGCGCGCTATAATTGACAGTTTGGGCTTCTCGCTTTAAAAGCGAATAACTCTTGAACCAGATCTGGGCCACTTCTACTTTTTCCTGGGCCAGCAAGAGAATAGAATGAGCTTCATTTTGATATATAGGAAAGCCGGTTAAAGCTAAAATAAGGCATCGAAATCCCCCCCCCCCCCCAAGTGATTGTGGTGATACCTTCACAGTTTCGGTATATGCGAATAATTCTTGAACCACATCTGGGCCACTTCTAATTTTCCTTGGGCCAGCAAGAGGATAGAATGAGCTTTTGATATATATGGAAGAGATTGAGATTGAGAGAATGAGATTTTGATATATAGGAAAGCCGGTTAAAGTTAAAAGAAGGCATCGAAATTTCCCCCCCAAGTGAATGTGGTGATACCTTCACAGTTTCAGTGTATGCCAATAACTCTTGAACCACATCTGGGCCAGTTCTAATTTTCCTTGGGCCAGCAAGAGGATAGAACGAGCTTCATTTTGGTATATAGGAAAGCCAGTTAAAATTAAAACAAGGCGTCGAAATGTCCCCCACCCCCAAGTGAATGTGGTGATACCTTCACTGTTTAGCCGTATGCGAATAACACCTGAACCCGATCTGGGCCACTTCTAATTTTTCTTGGGCCAGCAAGACGATAGAATGAGCTTCAATTTGATATATAGGAAAGCTCGTTAAAATTAACAAAAGCCATCGAAATTTTTCACCCAAGGTCTAAGTCGGCAACCACATTTAATAAAGATTTCTATTTGCGGCGCGCTATAATTGACAGTTTGCGCTTCTCGCTTTAAAAGCGAATAACTCTTAAACCCGATCTGGGCCACTTCTAATTTTTCCTGGGCCAGCAAGAAGATAGAATGAGCCTCAATTCGATATATAGGAAAGCCGGTTAAAATTAAAATAAGCCATCGAAATCTCTCCGCCAAACCATCCCGACGAATTTAATAATAAACTGTTCTATTTTTAGCGCAATGTTTAATTGAAATTTTGGGCGTCTCGATTTAAAAGCGAATAACTCTTGAACCAGATTTGCGCCACTTCTACTTTTTCCTGGCCCAGCAAGAGAATAGAATGAGCTTCATTTTGATGTATAGGAAAGCCGGTTAAAGTTAAAATAAGGCATCGAAATTTCCCCTCCAAGTGATTGTGGTGATACCTTCACAGTTTCGGTGTATTGGAATAACTCTTGAACCACATCTGGGCCACTTCTAATTTTCCTTGGGCCAGCAAGAGGATAGAATGAGCTTTTGATATATATGAAAGAGATTGAGATTGAGAGAATGAGATTTTGATATATAGGAAAGCCGGCTAAAATTAAAAGAAGGCATCGAAATTTCCCCCCCCAAGTGATTGTGGTGATACCTTCACAGTTTCGGTGTATGCGAATAGCTTTGAACCACATCTGGGCCACTTCTAATTTTCCTTGGGCCAGCAAGAGGATAGAATGAGCTTTTGATATATATGAAAGAGATTGAGATTGAGAGAATGAGATTTTGATATATAGGAAACCCGGTTAAAGTTAAAATCAGGCGTCGAAATTTCCCCCCCAAGAGAATGTGGTGATACCTTCACAGTTTCGGTGTATGCCAATAACTCTTGAAGCACATCTGGACCACTTCTAATTTTCCTTGGGTCAGCAAGACGATAGAATGATCTTCATTTTGATATATAGGAAAGCCAGTTAAAATTAAAAGAAGGCATCGAAATTTCCCCCCCAAGTGATACCTTCACAGTTTCGGTGTATTGGAATAACTCTTGAACCACATCTGGGCCACTTCTAATTTTCCTTGGGCCAGCAAGAGGATAGAATGAGCTTTTGATATATATGAAAGAGATTGAGATTGAGAGAATGAGATTTTGATATATAGGAAAGCCGGCTAAAATTAAAAGAAGGCATCGAAATTTCCCCCCCAAGTGATTGTGGTGATACCTTCACAATTTCGGTGTATGCGAATAACTCTTGAACCACATCTGGGCCACTTCTAATTTTCCTTGGGCCAGCAAGAGGATAGAATGAGCTTCATTTTGGTATATAGGAAAGCTAGTTAAAATTAAAAGAAGGCGTGGAAATGTCCCCCCCCCCCCCCCAAGTGAATGTGGTGATACCTTCACAGTTTAGGCGTATGTGAATAACACCTGAACCCGATCTGGGCCACTTCTAATTTTTCTTGGGCCAGCAAGACGATAGAATGAGCTTCAATTTGATATATAGGAAAGCTGGTTAAAATTAACAAAAGCCATCGAAATTTTTCACCCAAGGTCTAAGTCGGCAACCACATTTAATAAAGATTTCTATTTGCGGCGCGCTATAATTGACAGTTTGGGCTTCTTGCTTTAAAAGCGAATAACTCTTAAACCCGATCTGGGCCACTTCTAATTTTTCCTGGGCCAGCAAGAAGATAGAATGAGCCTCTATTTGATATATAGGAAAGCCGGTTATAATTAAAAGAAGCCATCGAAATCTTTCCGCCAAACCATCCCGACGAATTTAATAATGAAGTTTTCTATTTTTAGCGCGCTGTTTAATTGACATTTTGGGCGTCTCGCTTTAAAAGCGAATAACTCTTGAACCAAATCTGGGCCACTTCTACTTTTTCCTGGGCCAGCAAGAGAATAGGACAAGCTTCACTTTGATATATAGGAAAGCCGGTTAAAATGAAAAGAAGGCATCGAAATTTCCCCCCCAAGTGAATGTGGTGATACCTTCACAGTTTCGGCGTATGCGAATAACACTTGAACCCGATCTGGGCCACTTCTCATTTTTCTTGGGCCCGCAAGAGGATAGAATGAGCTTCATTTTGATATATAGGAAAGCCAGTTAAAATTAAAAGAAGCCGTCGAAATGTCCCCCCCCCCCCCCCCCCAAGTCAATGTGGTGATACCTTCACAGTTTCGGCGTATGCGAATAACACTTGAACACGATCTGGGCCACTTCTAATTTTTCATGGGCCAGCAAGACGATAGAATGAGCTTCTATTTCATATACAGGAAAGCCGGTTAAAATTAAAAGAAGCCATCGAAACCTTTCCCCCAAGACCATCCCGAAGAATTTAATAATAAAGCGTTCTATTTTTAGTGCGCTGTGTAATTGAGATTTTGGGCGTCTCGGTTTAAGAGCGAATAACTCTTGAACCAGATCTGGGCCACTTCTGCTTTTTCCTGGGCCAGCAAGAGAATAGAATGAGCTTCATTTTGATATATAGGAAAGCCGGTTAAAGTTAAAATAAGGCATCGAAATTTCCTCCCCCCCCCCCCCCCCCCCCCCCCAAGTGATTGTGGTGATACCTAAAGAGTTATTAATTTTGGGTGATTTCAACATTCACGTAGACGTGTTAAATGATTTGGATGGCCTGAGGTTTTTAGATCTTTTGGATTCTTTTGGACTGGAACAACATGTTGCGGGGGCGACTCATATTCATGGCCACACTCTCGACTTAGTCATAACGCGTAAGGCAGAGAAAATAGTTGAGTCTGCACCATGCTCGGGCAGGTATTTTCCGACCACACTGTTATCCGCTGCAACCTCGCCATCTCTAAACCCAGATCACAAACAAAGAAAGTATCATTTAGGAAAACCAAGGCTATAGATATGACTTGTTTTAAGCAGGCATTGTCTTGCTCTGACATATGCGTCAATGAACATGCTGAATTGTTGAATCCTAATGACCTAGATACGCTCTTGCATGATTATAACACTACACTAAGATTAGTATTGGATTGTCATGCGCCACTAAGAACAAAAACGGTGAAGGCTAGGACCAAGGTCCCCTGGTTTAATAATGACATTGCAGAAGCGAAAAGGCAGCGTCGAAAGGCAGAGCGTACCTGGAGACGAACTAGGTCAACAGAAGATTTGGCCAGGTTCAAAAGGATGAAAAATCAGGTTACATATATTTGTATTAAGGCGCGTAAGGAGTTCTACACAGAGTTTTTCAAGGATAATGAAGGTGATCAGGGTAAATTATTTAAGGCAATGAAAGTTCTTCTCCATCCAAAAGTGGATTTGTGCTTCCCCGACCACCTCGACAATACGGCATTGGCAAATGATATTGGATCATTCTTCTATCGTAAGATCATGACTATTCGCGGTGAACTTGACGCAGCGGTGATTGATCAAGGCGACTATGACAAAATAATAGGTGAGCCTGTTTTCAAAGCAGAAAAAAAATTAGAAACGTTTGCAGTCCTCTCGAGAAATGAGGTATATCAGCTTATCCAAAGGTCAACCAAGAAGAGCTGCTCGCTTGATCCAATGCCAACGTCGCTTGTCGTAAAGAATATCGAAGAGCTCCTCCCTGTCATCACGTGCATGGTTAACTCATCGTTGTCATCTGGTTATTTCCCCATGGCATGGAAAGAAGCAGTGGTTGATCCGAGATTAAAGAAACCTGGGCAGAATGCTGCTTTTTCTAATTTGAGACCTATCAACAACCTCCAGTTTGTATCGAAAATCACAGAGAAAGCGGTGTATGATCAATTAAATAATCATATGATGAGCTCGGATCTCTACCCGGTACTACAATCTGCTTATAGGGAAGGTCACAGCACAGAAACCGCTTTGCTGAAGGTTCAAAATGATATTCTATGCAATATGGACCGTCAAAGAGTTACACTATTGGTCCTTCTGGACCTAAGTGCCGCATTTGACACTGTGGACCATCAAGTGTTATTAAACCGTCTTGAAGTTAGTTTTGGGGTTACTGACAACGCTCTTAAATGGTTTAGATCATATCTGTTGGATAGATCACAACGTGCTTTGGTTAACGGAGTTTGTTCAGACAGGTTTGTTCTATCTCAAGGTGTACCGCAAGGTTCTTGTTTGGGTCCACTATTATTCAACATCTACGTAAGTAAATTGTTTGAAATTATAAAAAATCATCTCCCAGACGCGCATGCGTATGCTGATGACACTCAGCTCTATTTATCTTTCAAGCCGGATTCTGCAATAAGTGAGTTTGATGCTGTACATGCGCTTCAAAGCTGCATCTAAGATATCAAGACTTGGATGACAGTGGACAAGCTTAGGCTAAACGAGAAAAAGACTGAATTTATAGTTATTGGGTCCCGTGCACAACTAAGTAAGGTCAATATATCTGAACTCACTATTGGACAAACGTGCGTCTCAAAGGCAACGTCCGTCAGAAATATTGGAGCGTGGTTTGATGAGAATCTGAAAATGACCACACACATAAACAAGATTTGCCAGTCTGTGTTATACCATCTACATAACATCCGACGGATCAGAAAATTTATGAACTATGGTAACAGGAAGTCCTTAGTGCAGGCAGTGATAATGTCAAGGATTGACTATTGTAATGGTTTATTGTTTGGCGTCTCAGCTACCCATTTGTTAAAGTTACAAAGAGTACAAAACACAGCAGCTCGATTAGTATGCTATGTTCCAAAGTATGATCATATTACACCTACTCTTATACAGTTACATTGGTTACCTGTCAAATATAGAATTCTTTTTAAGATTGCCATATTGGTGCATAAATGCATTAGTGGCTTCGCACCCAAGTATCTGAGTAGTCTAACAGAAGTTAGAAAGATCCTACGATATAACTTAAGATCAAATGGAGGTATACTCCTATTGGACAAGAGCGCCAAAGCAAAGAAAACCTTGGGCCATAGAGCATTTTCGAACGCGGCGCCCAACGTATGGAACAGTCTCCCTACACACATTAGGAATGAGAAGAATTTTAATATTTTTAAAAAACTTTTAAAGTCTCATTATTTTAGTGAAGCTTTTAACTTGTAAGGAAAATGTTAGTAAGCATATGTACCACTGTTAGCCTATAGCATAATAATTAATTAATGATCATGTGTAATGCGCATTTGATCATATTTTAACATGTTAATTTGCGCAATATAAGCAATAAATATTATTATTACCTTCACAGTTTCGGTGTATACGAATAGCCCTTGAACCACATCTGGGCCACTTCTAATTTTCCTTGGGCCAGCAAGAGGATAGAATGAGCTTTTGATATACATGAAAGAGATTGAGATTGAGAGAATGAGATTTTGATATATAGGAAAGCCGGTTAAAGTTAAAACAAGGCATCGAAATTTCCCCCCCAAGAGAATGTGGTGATACCTTCACAGCTTCGGTGTATGCCAATAACTCTTGAACCACATCTGGGCCACTTCTAATTTTCCTTGGGCCAGCAAGACGATAGAATGAGCTTCATTTTGATATATAGGAAAGCCGGTTAAAATTAAAAGAAGGCATCGAAATTCCCCTCCAAATGAATGTGGTGATACCTTCACAGTTTCGGCGTATGCGAATAACACTTGAACCCGATTTGGGCCACTTCTAATTTTCCTTTGGCCAGCAAGAGGATAGAATGAGCTTTTGATATATATGAAAGAGATTGAGATTGAGAGAATGAGATTTTGATATATAGGAAAGCCGGTTAAGTTAAAAGAAGGCATCGAAATTTCCCCCCCCCCCCCAAGAGAATGTGGTGATACCTTCACAGTTTCGGTGTATGCCAATAACCCTTGAACCACATCTGGGCCACTTCTAATTTTCCTTGGGCCAGCAAGACGATAGAATGAGCTTCATTTTGATATATAGGAAAGCCAGTTAAAATTAAAAGAAGGCATCGAAATTCCCCCCCCCCCAAGTGATTGTGGTGATACCTTCACAGTTTCGGTGTATGCGAATAACTCTTGAACCACATCTGGGCCACTTCTAATTTTCCTTGGGCCAGCAAGAGGATAGAATGAGCTTTTGATATATATGAAAGAGATTGAGATTGAGAGAATGAGATTTTGATATATAGGAAAGCCGGTTAAAGTTAAAAGAAGGCATCGAAATTTCCCCCCCAAGTGAATGTGGTGATACCTTCACAGTTTCGGTGTATGCCAATAACTCTTGAACCACCTCTGGGCCACTTCTAATTTTCCTTGGGCCAGCAAGACGATAGAATGAGCTTCATTTTGGTATATAGGAAAGCCAGTCAAAATTAAAAGAAGGCGTCGAAATGTCCCCCCTCCCCCCCTAAGTGAATGTGGTGATACCTTCACAGTTTCGGCGTATGCGAATAACACTTGAACCCGATCTGGGCCACTTCTCATTTTTCTTGGGCCAGCAAGACGATAGAATGAACTTCAATTTGATATATAGGAAAGCTGGTTAAAATTAACAAAAGCCATCGAAATTTTTCACCCAAGGTCTAAGTCGGCAACCACATTTAATAAAGATTTCTATTTGCGGCGCGCTATAATTGACAGTTTGGCCTTCTCGCTTTAACAGCGAATAACTCTTAAACCCGATCTGGGCCACTTCTAATTTTTCCTGGGCCAGCAAGAAGATAGAATGAGCCTCAACTTGATATATAGCAAAGCCCGTTAAAATTAAAAGAAGCCATCGAAATCTTTCCGCCAAACCGTCCCGACGAATTTAATAATGAAGTTTTCTATTTTTAGCGCGCTGTTTAATTGACATTTTGGGCGTCTCGCTTTAAAAGCGAATAACTCTTGAACCAGATCTGGGCCACTTCTAATTATTCCTGGGCCAGCAAGAAGATAGAAATGAGCCTCACTTTGATATATAGGAAAGACGGTTAAAATTAAAAGAAGGCATCGAAACCCCCCCCCCCCCCCCCCCCCAAGTGAATGTGGTGATACCTTCACAGTTTCGGCGTATGCGAATAACACTTGAAACCGATCTGGGCCACTTCTCATTTTTCTTGGGCAGCAAGAGGATAGAATGAGCTTCATTTTGATATATAGGAAAGCCAGTTAAAATTAAAAGAAGGCGTCGAAATGTCCCCCCCCCCCCCCTCCCCCAAGTGAATGTGGTGATACCTTCACAGTTTCGGCGTATGCGAATAACACTTGAACCCGATTTGGGCCACTTCTAATTTTCCTTTGGCCAGCAAGAGGATAGAATGAGCTTTTGATATATATGAAAGAGATTGAGATTGAGAGAATGAGATTTTGATATATAGGAAAGCCGGTTAAAGTTAAAAGAAGGCATCGAAATTTCCCCCCCCCATGTGAATGTGGTGATACCTTCACAGTTTCGGCGTATGCGAATAACACTTGAACCCGATCTGGGCCACTTCTCATTTTTCTTGGGCCAGCAAGACGATAGAATGAACTTCAATTTGATATATAGGAAAGCTGGTTAAAATTAACAAAAGCCATCGAAATTTTTCACCCAAGGTCTAAGTCGGCAACCACATTTAATAAAGATTTCTATTTGCGGCGCGCTATAATTGACAGTTTGGCCTTCTCGCTTTAACAGCGAATAACTCTTAATTCCGATCTGGGCCACTTCTAATTTTTCCTGGGCCAGCAAGAAGATAGAATGAGCCTCAACTTGATATATAGGAAAGCCGGTTAAAATTAAAAGAAGGCATCGAAATTCCCCCCCCAAATGAATGTGGTGATACCTTCACAGTTTCGGCGTATGCGAATAACACTTGAACCCGATTTGGGCCACTTCTAATTTTCCTTTGGCCAGCAAGAGGATAGAATGAGCTTTTGATATATATGAAAGAGATTGAGATTGAGAGAATGAGATTTTGATATATAGGAAAGCCGGTTAAAGTTAAAAGAAGGCATCGAAATTTCCCCCCCCCCAAGAGAATGTGGTGATACCTTCACAGTTTCGGTGTATGCCAATAACTCTTGAACCACATCTGGGCCACTTCTAATTTTCCTTGGGCCAGCAAGACGATAGAATGAGCTTCATTTTGAGATATAGGAAAGCCAGTTAAAATTAAAAGAAGGTATCGAAATTTCCCCCCCAAGTGATTGTGGTGATACCTTCACAGTTTCGGTGTATGCGAATCACTCTTGAACCACATCTGGGCCACTTCTAATTTTCCTTGGGCCAGCAAGAGGATAGAATGAGCTTTTGATATATATGAAAGAGATTGAGATTGAGAGAATGAGATTTTGATATATAGGAAATCCGGTTAAAGTTAAAAGAAGGCATCGAAATTCCCCCCCCAAATGAATGTGGTGATACCTTCACAGTTTCGGCGTATGCGAATAACACTTGAACCCGATTAGGGCCACTTCTAATTTTCCTTTGGCCAGCAAGAGGATAGAATGAGCTTTTGATATATATGAAAGAGATTGAGATTGAGAGAATGAGATTTTGATATATAGGAAAGCCGGTTAAAGTTAAAAGAAGGCATCGAAATTTCCCCCCCCCAAGAGAATGTGGTGATACCTTCACAGTTTCGGTGTATGCCAATAACTCTTGAACCACATCTGGGCCACTTCTAATTTTCCTTGGGCCAGCAAGACGATAGAATGAGCTTCATTTTGAGATATAGGAAAGCCAGTTAAAATTAAAAGAAGGTATCGAAATTTCCCCCCCAAGTGATTGTGGTGATACCTTCACAGTTTCGGTGTATGCGAATCACTCTTGAACCACATCTGGGCCACTTCTAATTTTCCTTGGGCCAGCAAGAGGATAGAATGAGCTTTTGATATATATGAAAGAGATTGAGATTGAGAGAATGAGATTTTGATATATAGGAAATCCGGTTAAAGTTAAAACAAGGCATCGAAATTCCCCCCCCCCCCCCAAGTGATTGTGGTGATACCTTCACAGTTTCGGCGTATGCGAATAACACTTGAACCCGATTTGGGCCACTTCTAATTTTCCTTTGGCCAGCAAGAGGATAGAATGAGCTTTTGATATATATGAAAGAGATTGAGATTGAGAGAATGAGATTTTGATATATAGGAAAGCCGGTTAAAGTTAAAAGAAGGCATCGAAATTTCCCCCCCCCCCAAGAGAATGTGGTGATACCTTCACAGTTTCGGTGTATGCCAATAACTCTTGAACCACATCTGGGCCACTTCTAATTTTCCTTGGGCCAGCAAGACGATAGAATGAGCTTCATTTTGGTATATAGGAAAGCCAGTCAAAATTAAAAGAAGGCGTCGAAATGTCCCCCCTCCCCCCGAAGTGAATGTGGTGATACCTTCACAGTTTCGGCGTATGCGAATAACACTTGAACCCGATCTGGGCCACTTCTCATTTTTCTTGGCCCAGCAAGACGATAGAATGAACTTCAATTTGATATATAGGAAAGCTGGTTTAAATTAACAAAAGCCATCGAAATTTTTCACCCAAGGTCTAAGTCGGCAACCACATTTAATAAAGATTTCTATTTGCGGCGCGCTATAATTGACAGTTTGACCTTCTCGCTTTAACAGCGAATAACTCTTAATTCCGATCTGGGCCACTTCTAATTTTTCCTGGGCCAGCAAGAAGATAGAATGAGCCTCAACTTGATATATAGGAAAGCCGGTTAAAATTAAAAGAAGGCATCGAAATTCCCCCCCCAAATGAATGTGGTGATACCTTCACAGTTTCGGCGTATGCGAATAACACTTGAACCCGATTTGGGCCACTTCTAATTTTCCTTTGGCCAGCAAGAGGATAGAATGAGCTTTTGATATATATGAAAGAGATTGAGATTGAGAGAATGAGATTTTGATATATAGGAAAGCCGGTTAAAGTTAAAAGAAGGCATCGAAATTTCCCCCCCCCCCCCCAAGAGAATGTGGTGATACCTTCACAGTTTCGGTGTATGCCAATAACTCTTGAACCACATCTGGGCCACTTCTAATTTTCCTTGGGCCAGCAAGACGATAGAATGAGCTTCATTTTGGTATATACAGTTTCGGCGTATGCGAATAACACTTGAACCCGATCTGGGCCACTTCTCATTTTTCTTGGGCCAGCAAGACGATAGAATGAACTTCAATTTGATATATAGGAAAGCTGGTTTAAATTAACAAAAGCCATCGAAATTTTTCACCCAAGGTCTAAGTCGGCAACCACATTTAATAAAGATTTCTATTTGCGGCGCGCTATAATTGACAGTTTGGCCTTCTCGCTTTAACAGCGAATAACTCTTAAACCCGATCTGGGCCACTTCTAATTTTTCCTGGGCCAGCAAGAAGATAGAATGAGCCTCAACTTGATATATAGCAAAGCCCGTTAAAATTAAAAGAAGCCATCGAAATCTTTCCGCCAAACCATCCCGACGAATTTAATAATGAAGTTTTCTATTTTTAGCGCGCTGTTTAATTGACATTTTGGGCGTCTCGCTTTAAAAGCGAATAACTCTTGAACCAGATCTGGGCCACTTCTAATTATTCCTGGGCCAGCAAGAAGATAGAATGAGCCTCACTTTGATATATAGGAAAGACGGTTAAAATTAAAAGAAGGCATCGAACCCCCCCCCCCCCCAAGTGAATGTGGTGATACCTTCACAGTTTCGGCGTATGCGAATAACACTTGAAACCGATCTGGGCCACTTCTCATTTTTCTTGGGGCAGCAAGAGGATAGAATGAGCTTCATTTTGATATATAGGAAAGCCAGTTAAAATTAAAAGAAGGCGTCGAAATGTCCCCCCCCCCCCTCCCCCAAGTGAATGTGGTGATACCTTCACAGTTTCGGCGTATGCGAATAACACTTGAACCCGATTTGGGCCACTTCTAATTTTCCTTTGGCCAGCAAGAGGATAGAATGAGCTTTTGATATATATGAAAGAGATTGAGATTGAGAGAATGAGATTTTGATATATAGGAAAGCCGGTTAAAGTTAAAAGAAGGCATCGAAATTTCCCCCCCCATGTGAATGTGGTGATACCTTCACAGTTTCGGCGTATGCGAATAACACTTGAACCCGATCTGGGCCACTTCTCATTTTTCTTGGGCCAGCAAGACGATAGAATGAACTTCAATTTGATATATAGGAAAGCTGGTTAAAATTAACAAAAGCCATCGAAATTTTTCACCCAAGGTCTAAGTCGGCAACCACATTTAATAAAGATTTCTATTTGCGGCGCGCTATAATTGACAGTTTGGCCTTCTCGCTTTAACAGCGAATAACTCTTAAACCCGATCTGGGCCACTTCTAATTTTTCCTGGGCCAGCAAGAAGATAGAATGAGCCTCAACTTGATATATAGGAAAGCCGGTTAAAATTAAAAGAAGGCATCGAAATTCCCCCCCAAATGAATGTGGTGATACCTTCACAGTTTTCGGCGTATGCGAATAACACTTGAACCCGATTTGGGCCACTTCTAATTTTCCTTTGGCCAGCAAGAGGATAGAATGAGCTTTTGATATATATGAAAGAGATTGAGATTGAGAGAATGAGATTTTGATATATAGGAAAGCCGGTTAAAGTTAAAAGAAGGCATCGAAATTTCCCCCCCCCCCCCAAGAGAATGTGGTGATACCTTCACAGTTTCGGTGTATGCCAATAACTCTTGAACCACATCTGGGCCACTTCTAATTTTCCTTGGGCCAGCAAGACGATAGAATGAGCTTCATTTTGATATATAGGAAAGCCAGTTAAAATTAAAAGAAGGCATCGAAATTTCCCCCCCAAGTGATTGTGGTGATACCTTCACAGTTTCGGTGTAATGCGAATAACTCTTGAACCACATCTGGGCCACTTCTAATTTTCCTTGGGCCAGCAAGAGGATAGAATGAGCTTTTGATATATATGAAAGAGATTGAGATTGAGAGAATGAGATTTTGATATATAGGAAATCCGGTTAAAGTTAAAACAAGGCATCGAAATTCACCCCCCCCCCAAGTGATTGTGGTGATACCTTCACAGTTTCGGTGTATGCGAATAACTCTTGAACCACATCTGGGCCACTTCTAATTTTCCTTGGGCCAGCAAGAGGATAGAATGAGCTTTTGATATATATGAAAGAGATTGAGATTGAGAGAATGAGATTTTGATATATAGGAAAGCCGGTTAAAGTTAAAAGAAGGCATCGAAATTTCCCCCCCAAGTGAATGTGGTGATACCTTCACAGTTTCGGTGTATGCCAATAACTCTTGAACCACATCTGGGCCACTTCTAATTTTCCTTGGGCCAGCAAGACGATAGAATGAGCTTCATTTTGGTATATAGGAAAGCCAGTCAAAATTAAAAGAAGGCGTCGAAATGTCCCCCCTCCCCCCGAAGTGAATGTGGTGATACCTTCACAGTTTCGGCGTATGCGAATAACACTTGAACCCGATCTGGGCCACTTCTCATTTTTCTTGGGCCAGCAAGACGATAGAATGAACTTCAATTTGATATATAGGAAAGCTGGTTAAAATTAACAAAAGCCATCGAAATTTTTCACCCAAGGTCTAAGTCGGCAACCACATTTAATAAAGATTTCTATTTGCGGCGCGCTATAATTGACAGTTTGGCCTTCTCGCTTTAACAGCGAATAACTCTTAAACCCGATCTGGGCCACTTCTAATTTTTCCTGGGCCAGCAAGAAGATAGAATGAGCCTCAACTTGATATATAGGAAAGCCGGTTAAAATTAAAAGAAGGCATCGAAATTCCCCCCCAAATGAATGTGGTGATACCTTCACAGTTTCGGCGTATGCGAATAACACTTGAACCCGATTTGGGCCACTTCTAATTTTCCTTTGGCCAGCAAGAGGATAGAATGAGCTTTTGATATATATGAAAGAGATTGAGATTGAGAGAATGAGATTTTGATATATAGGAAAGCCGGTTAAAGTTAAAAGAAGGCATCGAAATTCCCCCCCCCCCCCAAGAGAATGTGGTGATACCTTCACAGTTTCGGTGTATGCCAATAACTCTTGAACCACATCTGGGCCACTTCTAATTTTCCTTGGGCCAGCAAGAGGATAGAATGAGCTTTTGATATATATGAAAGAGATTGAGATTGAGAGAATGAGATTTTGATATATAGGAAATCCGGTTAAAGTTAAAACAAGGCATCGAAATTCACCCCCCCCCCCCCCCCCAAGTGATTGTGGTGATACCTTCACAGTTTCGGTGTATGCGAATAACTCTTGAACCACATCTGGGCCACTTCTAATTTTCCTTGGGCCAGCAAGAGGATAGAATGAGCTTTTGATATATATCAAAGAGATTGAGATTGAGAGAATGAGATTTTGATATATAGGAAAGCCGGTTAAAGTTAAAAGAAGGCATCGAAATTTCCCCCCCCAAGTGAATGTGGTGATACCTTCACAGTTTCGGTGTATGCCAATAACTCTTGAACCACATCTGGGCCACTTCTAATTTTCCTTGGGCCAGCAAGACGATAGAATGAGCTTCATTTTGGTATATAGGAAAGCCAGTCAAAATTAAAAGAAGGCGTCGAAATGTCCCCCCTCCCCCCCAAGTGAATGTGGTGATACCTTCACAGTTTTCGGCGTATGCGAATAACACTTGAACCCGATCTGGGCCACTTCTCATTTTTCTTGGGCCAGCAAGACGATAGAATGAACTTCAATTTGATATATAGGAAAGCTGGTTAAAATTAACAAAAGCCATCGAAATTTTTCACCCAAGGTCTAAGTCGGCAACCACATTAATAAAGATTTCTATTTGCGGCGCGCTATAATTGACAGTTTGGCCTTCTCGCTTTAACAGCGAATAACTCTTAATTCCGATCTGGGCCACTTCTAATTTTTTCCTGGGCCAGCAAGAAGATAGAATGAGCCTCAACTTGATATATAGGAAAGCCGGTTAAAATTAAAAGAAGGCATCGAAATTCCCCCCCAAATGAATGTGGTGATACCTTCACAGTTTCGGCGTATGCGAATAACACTTGAACCCGATTTGGGCCACTTCTAATTTTCCTTTGGCCAGCAAGAGGATAGAATGAGCTTTTGATATATATGAAAGAGATTGAGATTGAGAGAATGAGATTTTGATATATAGGAAAGCCGGTTAAAGTTAAAAGAAGGCATCGAAATTCCCCCCCCCCCCCCCAAGAGAATGTGGTGATACCTTCACAGTTTCGGTGTATGCCAATAACTCTTGAACCACATCTGGGCCACTTCTAATTTTCCTTGGGCCAGCAAGACGATAGAATGAGCTTCATTTTGATATATAGGAAAGCCAGTTAAAATTAAAAGAAGGCATCGAAATTTCCCCCCCAAGTGATTGTGGTGATACCTTCACAGTTTCGGTGTATGCCAATAACTCTTGAACCACATCTGGGCCACTTCTAATTTTCCTTGGGCCAGCAAGAGGATAGAATGAGCTTTTGATATATATGAAAGAGATTGAGATTGAGAGAATGAGATTTTGATATATAGGAAATCCGGTTAAAGTTAAAACAAGGCATCGAAATTCCCCCCCCCCCCCCCCCAAGTGATTGTGGTGATACCTTCACAGTTTCGGTGTATGCGAATAACTCTTGAACCACATCTGGGCCACTTCTAATTTTCCTTGGGCCAGCAAGAGGATAGAATGAGCTTTTGATATATATGAAAGAGATTGAGATTGAGAGAATGAGATTTTGATATATAGGAAAGCCGGTTAAAGTTAAAAGAAGGCATCGAAATTTCCCCCCCAAGTGAATGTGGTGATACCTTCACAGTTTCGGTGTATGCCAATAACTCTTGAACCACATCTGGGCCACTTCTAATTTTCCTTGGGCCAGCAAGACGATAGAATGAGCTTCATTTTGGTATATAGGAAAGCCAGTCAAAATTAAAAGAAGGCGTCGAAATGTCCCCCCTCCCCCCCCAAGTGAATGTGGTGATACCTTCACAGTTTCGGCGTATGCGAATAACACTTGAACCCGATCTGGGCCACTTCTCATTTTTCTTGGGCCAGCAAGACGATAGAATGAACTTCAATTTGATATATAGGAAAGCTGGTTAAAATTAACAAAAGCCATCGAAATTTTTCACCCAAGGTCTAAGTCGGCAACCACATTTAATAAAGATTTCTATTTGCGGCGCGCTATAATTGACAGTTTTGGCCTTCTCGCTTTAACAGCGAATAACTCTTAAACCCGATCTGGGCCACTTCTAATTTTTCCTGGGCCAGCAAGAAGATAGAATGAGCCTCAACTTGATATATAGGAAAGCCGGTTAAAATTAAAAGAAGGCATCGAAATTCCCCCCCAAATGAATGTGGTGATACCTTCACAGTTTTCGGCGTATGCGAATAACACTTGAACCCGATTTGGGCCACTTCTAATTTTCCTTTGGCCAGCAAGAGGATAGAATGAGCTTTTGATATATATGAAAGAGATTGAGATTGAGAGAATGAGATTTTTGATATATAGGAAAGCCGGTTAAAGTTAAAAGAAGGCATCGAAATTTCCCCCCCCCAAGAGAATGTGGTGATACCTTCACAGTTTCGGTGTATGCCAATAACTCTTGAACCACATCTGGGCCACTTCTAATTTTCCTTGGGCCAGCAAGAGGATAGAATGAGCTTTTGATATATATGAAAGAGATTGAGATTGAGAGAATGAGATTTTGATATATAGGAAATCCGGTTAAAGTTAAAACAAGGGATCGAAATTCACCCCCCCCCCCCCCCCCCCCCAAGTGATTGTGGCGATACCTTCACAGTTTCGGTGTATGCGAATAACTCTTGAACCACATCTGGGCCACTTCTAATTTTCCTTGGGCCAGCAAGAGGATAGAATGAGCTTTTGATATATATGAAAGAGATTGAGATTGAGAGAATGAGATTTTGATATATAGGAAAGCCGGTTAAAGTTAAAAGAAGGCATCGAAATTTCCCCCCCCAAGTGAATGTGGTGATACCTTCACAGTTTCGGTGTATGCCAATAACTCTTGAACCACATCTGGGCCACTTCTAATTTTCCTTGGGCCAGCAAGACGATAGAATGAGCTTCATTTTGGTATATAGGAAAGCCAGTCAAAATTAAAAGAAGGCGTCGAAATGTCCCCCCTCCCCCCGAAGTGAATGTGGTGATACCTTCACAGTTTCGGCGTATGCGAATAACACTTGAACCCGATCTGGGCCACTTCTCATTTTTCTTGGGCCAGCAAGACGATAGAATGAACTTCAATTTGATATATAGGAAAGCTGGTTTAAATTAACAAAAGCCATCGAAATTTTTCACACCAAGGTCTAAGTCGGCAACCACATTTAATAAAGATTTCTATTTGCGGCGCGCTATAATTGACAGTTTGGCCTTCTCGCTTTAACAGCGAATAACTCTTAAACCCGATCTGGGCCACTTCTAATTTTTCCTGGGCCAGCAAGAAGATAGAATGAGCCTCAACTTGATATATAGGAAAGCCCGTTAAAATTAAAAGAAGCCATCGAAATCTTTCCGCCAAACCATCCCGACGAATTTAATAATGAAGTTTTCTATTTTTAGCGCGCTGTTTAATTGACATTTTGGGCGTCTCGCTTTAAAAGCGAATAACTCTTGAACCAGATCTGGGCCACTTCTAATTATTCCTGGGCCAGCAAGAAGATAGAATGAGCCTCACTTTGATATATAGGTAAGACGGTTAAAATTAAAAGAAGGCATCGAAACCCCCCCCCCCCCCCCAAGTGAATGTGGTGATACCTTCACAGTTTCGGCGTATGCGAATAACACTTGAAACCGATCTGGGCCACTTCTCATTTTTCTTGGGCAGCAAGAGGATAGAATGAGCTTCATTTTGATATATAGGAAAGCCAGTTAAAAATTAAAAGAAGGCGTCGAAATGTCCCCCCCCCCCCCCTCCCCCAAGTGAATGTGGTGATACCTTCACAGTTTCGGCGTATGCGAATAACACTTGAACCCGATTTGGGCCACTTCTAATTTTCCTTTGGCCAGCAAGAGGATAGAATGAGCTTTTGATATATATGAAAGAGATTGAGATTGAGAGAATGAGATTTTGATATATAGGAAAGCCGGTTAAAGTTAAAAGAAGGCATCGAAATTTCCCCCCCCCCAAGAGAATGTGGTGATACCTTCACAGTTTCGGTGTATGCCAATAACTCTTGAACCACATCTGGGCCACTTCTAATTTTCCTTGGGCCAGCAAGACGATAGAATGAGCTTCATTTTGATATATAGGAAAGCCAGTTAAAATTAAAAGAAGGCATCGAAATTTCCCCCCCAAGTGATTGTGGTGATACCTTCACAGTTTCGGTGTATGCGAATAACTCTTGAACCACATCTGGGCCACTTCTAATTTTCCTTGGGCCAGCAAGAGGATAGAATGAGCTTTTGATATATATGAAAGAGATTGAGATTGAGAGAATGAGATTTTGATATATAGGAAATCCGGTTAAAGTTAAAACAAGGCATCGAAATCCCCCCCCCCCCCCCAAGTGATTGTGGTGATACCTTCACAGTTTCGGTGTATGCCAATAACTCTTGAACCACATCTGGCCACTTCTAATCTTCCTTGGGCCAGCAAGACGATAGAATGAGCTTCATTTTGATATATAGGAAAGCCAGTTAAAATTAAAAGAAGGCATCGAAATTTCCCCCCCAATTGATGTGGTGATACCTTCACTGTTTCGGTGTATGCGAATAACTCTTGAACCACATCTGGGCCACTTCTAATTTTCCTTGGGCCAGCAAGAGGATAGAATGAGCTTTTGATATATATGAAAGAGATTGAGATTGAGAGAATGAGATTTTGATATATAGGAAAGCCGGTTAAAGTTAAAAGAAGGCATCGAAATTTCCCCCCCAAGTGAATGTGGTGATACCTTCACAGTTTCGGTGTATGCCAATAACTCTTGAACCACATCTGGGCCACTTCTAATTTTCCTTGGGCCAGCAAGACGATAGAATGAGCTTCATTTTGGTATATAGGAAAGCCAGTTAAAATTAAAAGAAGGCGTCGAAATGTCCCCCCTCCCCCCGAAGTGAATGTGGTGATACCTTCACAGTTTCGGCGTATGCGAATAACACTTGAACCCGATCTGGGCCACTTCTCATTTTTCTTGGGCCAGCAAGACGATAGAATGAACTTCAATTTGATATATAGGAAAGCTGGTTAAAATTAACAAAAGCCATCGAAATTTTTCACCCAAGGTCTAAGTCGGCAACCACATTTAATAAAGATTTCTATTTGCGGCGCGCTATAATTGACAGTTTGGCCTTCTCGCTTTAACAGCGAATAACTCTTAAACCCGATCTGGGCCACTTCTAATTTTTCCTGGGCCAGCAAGAAGATAGAATGAGCCTCAACTTGATATATAGCAAAGCCCGTTAAAATTAAAATAAGCCATCGAAATCTTTCCGCCAAACCATCCCGACGAATTTAATAATGAAGTTTTCTATTTTTAGCGCGCTGTTTAATTGACATTTTGGGCGTCTCGCTTTAAAAGCGAATAACTCTTGAACCAGATCTGGGCCACTTCTAATTATTCCTGGGCCAGCAAGAAGATAGAATGAGCCTCACTTTGATATATAGGAAAGACGGTTAAAATTAAAAGAAGGCATCGAACCCCCCCCCCCCCCCTCCCCCAAGTGAATGTGGTGATACCTTCACGGTTTCGGCGTATGCGAGTAACACTTGAACCCGATCTGGGCCACTTCTAATTTTTCATGGGCCAGCAAGACGATAGAATGAGCTTCTGTTTGATATACAGGAAAGCCGGTTAAAATTAAAAGCAGCCATCGAAACCTTTCCCCCAAAACCATCCCAACGAATTTAATAATAAAGCGTTTCTATTTTTAGCGCGCTGTGTAATTGAGATTTTGGGCGTCTCGCTTTAAGAGCGAATAACTCTTGAACCAGATCTGGGCCACTTCTAATTTTTCTTGGGCCAGCAACAGGATAGAATGAGCTTCAATTTGATATATAGGAAAGCTGGTTAAAATTAATAAAAGCCATCGAAATTTTTCACCCAAGGTCTAAGTCGGCAACCACATTTAATAAAGATTTCTATTTGCGGCGAGCTATAATTGACAGTTTGGGCTTCTCGCTTTAACAGCGAATAACTCTTAAACCCGATCTGGGCCACTTCTAATTTTTCCTGGGCCAGCAAGAAGATAGAATGAGCCTCAACTTGATATATAGGAAAGCCGGTTAAAATTAAAAGAAGCCATCGAAATCTTTCCGCCAAACCATCCCGACGAATTTAATAATGAAGTTTTCTATATTTAGCGCGCTGTTTAAGTGACATTTTGGGCGTCTCGCTTTAAAAGCGAATAACTCTTGAACCAGATCTGGGCCACTTCTAATTATTCCTGGGCCAGCAAGAAGATAGAATGAGCCTCACTTTGATATATAGGAAAGACGGTTAAAATTAAAAGAAGGCATCGAAACCCCCCCCAAGTGAATGTGGTGATACCTTCACAGTTTCGGCGTATGCGAATAACACTTGAAACCTATCTGGGCCACTTCTCATTTTTCTTGGGCCAGCAAGAGGATAGAATGAGCTTCATTTTGATATATAGGAAAGCCAGTTAAAATTAAAAGAAGGCGTCGAAATGTCCCCCCCCCCCTCCCCCAAGTGAATGTGGTGATACCTTCACGGTTTCGGCGTATGCGAGTAACACTTGAACCCGATCTGGGCCACTTCTAATTTTTCATGGGCCAGCAAGACGATAGAATGAGCTTCTGTTTGATATACAGGAAAGCCGGTTAAAATTAAAAGCAGCCATCGAAACCTTTCCCCCAAAACCATCCCAACGAATTTAATAATAAAGCGTTCTATTTTTAGCGCGCTGTGTAATTGAGATTTTGGGCGTCTCGCTTTAAGAGCGAATAACTCTTGAACCAGATCTGGGCCACTTCTAATTTTTCTTGGGCCAGCAAGAGGATAGAATGAGCTTCAATTTGATATATAGGAAAGCTGGTTAAAATTAATAAAAGCCATCGAAATTTTTCACCCAAGGTCTAAGTCGGCAACCACATTTAATAAAGATTTCTATTTGCGGCGAGCTATAATTGACAGTTTGGGCTTCTCGCTTTAACAGCGAATAACTCTTAAACCCGATCTGGGCCACTTCTAATTTTTCCTGGGCCAGCAAGAAGATAGAATGAGCCTCAACTTGATATATAGGAAAGCCGGTTAAAATTAAAAGAAGCCATCGAAATCTTTCCGCCAAACCATCCCGACGAATTTAATAATGAAGTTTTCTATTTTTAGCGCGCTGTTTAATTGACATTTTGGGCGTCTCGCTTTAAAAGCGAATAACTCTTGAACCAGATCTGGGCCACTTCTAATTATTCCTGGGCCAGCAAGAAGATAGAATTAGCCTCACTTTGATATATAGGAAAGACGGTTAAAATTAAAAGAAGGCATCGAAATTCCCCCCCCCCCCCCCCAAGTGAATGTGGTGATACCTTCACAGTTTCGGCGTATGCGAATAACACTTGAAACCGATCTGGGCCACTTCTCATTTTTCTTGGGCCAGCAAGAGGATAGAATGAGCTTCATTTTGATATATAGGAAAGCCAGTTAAAATTAAAAGACGGCGTCGAAATGTCCCCCCCCCCCCCCCCCCCCAAGTGAATGTGGTGATACCTTCACAGTTTCGGGGTATGCGAATAACACTTGAACCCGATCTGGGCCACTTCTAATTTTTCATGGGCCAGCAAGACGATAGAATGAGCTTCAATTTGATATATAGGAAAGCTGGTTAAAATTAACAAAAGCCATCGAAATTTTTCACCCAAGGTCTAAGTCGGCAACCACATTTAATAAAGATTTCTATTTGCGGCGCGCTATAATTGACAGTTTGGGCTTCTCGCTTTAAATGCGAATAACTCTTATACCCGATCTGGGCCACTTCTAATTTTTCCTGGGCCAGCAAGAAGATAGAATGAGCCTCAATTTGATATATAGGAAAGCCGGTTAAAATTAAAAGAAGCCATCGAAATCTTTCCGCCAAACCATCCCGACGAATTTAATAATGAAGTTTTCTATTTTTAGCGCGCTGTTTAATTGACATTTTGGGCGTCTCGCTTTAAAAGCGAATAACTCTTGAACCAGATCTGGGCCACTTCTACTTTTCCCTGGGCCAGCAAGAGAATAGGACGAGCTTCACTTTGATATATAGGAAAGCCGGTTAAAATTAAAAGAAGGCATCGAAATTTCCCCCCCAAGTGAATGTGGTGATACCTTCACAGTTTCGGCGTATGCGAATAACACTTGAACCCGATCTGGGCCACTTCTCATTTTTCTTGGGCCAGCAAGAGGATAGAATGAGCTTCATTTTGATATATAGGAAAGCCAGTTAAAATTAAAAGAAGGCGTCGAAATGTCCCCCCCCCCCCCCCCCAAGTCAATGTGGTGATACCTTCACAGTTTCGGCGTATGCGAATAACACTTGAACACGATCTGGGCCACTTCTAATTTTTCATGGGCCAGCAAGACGATAGAATGAGCTTCTATTTCATATACAGGAAAGCCGGTTAAAATTAAAAGAAGCCATCGAAACCTTTCCCCCAAGACCATCCCGAAGAATTTAATAATAAAGCGTTCTACTTTTAGCGCGCTGTGTAATTGAGATTTTGGGCGTCTCGATTTAAGAGCGAATAACTCTTGAACCAAATCTGGGCCGCTTCTAATTTTTCTTGGGCCAGCAAGAGGATAGAATGAGCTTTAATTTGATATATAGGAAAGCTGGTCAAAATTAACAAAAGCCATCGCAATTTTTCACCCAAAGTCTAAGTCGGCAACCACATTTAATAAAGATTTCTATTTGCGGCGCGCTATAATTGACAGTTTGGGCTTCTCGCTTTAAAAGCGAATAACTCTTGAACCAGATCTGGGCCACTTCTAATTTTCCTTGGGCCAGTAAGAGGATAGAATGAGCTTCATTTTGATATATAGCAAAGCCGGTTAAAGTTAAAAGAAGGTATCGAAATTTCCCACCCAAATGATTGTGGTGATACCTTCATAGTTTCGGTGTATGCGAATAACTCTTGAACCCGATCTGGGCCACTTCTAATTTTCCCTGGGCCAGCAAGAGGATAGAATGAACTTCATTTTGATATATAGCAAAGCCAGTTAAAACTAAAACAAGGCGTCGAAATGTTCCCCCAAGTGAATGTGGTGATACCTTCACAGTTTCGGCGTATGCGAATAACTCTTAAACAAGAACTGGGCCACTTCTAATTTTTCGTGTGCCAGCAAGACCATAGAATAAGCTTAAATTTGATATATAGGAAAGCCGGTTAAAATTAAAAGAAGCCATCGAAATCTTTCCGCCAAGACCATCCCGACGAATTTAATAATAAAGTGTTCTATTTTTAGCGCGCTGTGTAATTGACATTTTGGGCGTCTCGCTTTAAAAGCGAATAACTCCTGAACCAGATCTGGGCCACTTCTAATTTTTCTTGGGCCAGAAAGAGGATAGAATGAGCCTCATTCTGATATATAGGAAAGCCGGTTAAAGTTAACAGAAGGATCGAAATCCCCCCCCCCCCCCCCAAGTGAATGTGGTGATACCTTCACAGTTTCGGTTTATGCGAATAACTCTTGAACCCGATCTGGGCCACTTCTAATTTTCCCTGGGGCAGCACGAGGATGGAATGTGCTTCATTTTGATGTATAGGAAAGCCAGTTGAAATTAAAAGAAGGCGTCCAAATGTTCCCCCCAAGTGAATGTGGTGATACCTTCACAGTTTCGGTTTATGCGAATAACTCTTGAACCATATCTGGGCCACTTCTAATTTTCCTTGGGCCAGTAAGAGGATAGAATGAGCTTCATTTTGATATATAGGAAAGCCGGTTAAAGTTAAAAGAAGGTATCGAAATTTCCCACCCAAATGATTGTGGTGATACCTTCATAGTTTTGGTGTATGCGAATAACTCTTGAACCCGATCTGGGCTACTTCTAATTTTCCCTGGGCCAGCAAGAGGATAGAATGAACTTCATTTTGATATATAGCAAAGCCAGTTAAAACTAAAAGAAGGCGTCGAAATGTTCCCCCAAGTGAATGTGGTGATACCTTCACAGTTTCGGTTTATGCGAAAAACTCTTGAACCAGATCTGGGCCACTTCTAATTTTTCGTGGGCCAGCAAGACGATAGAATAAGCTTAAATTTGATATATAGGAAAGCCGGTTAAAATTAAAATAAGCCATCGAAATCTTTCCGCCAAGACCATCCCGACGAATTTAATAATAAAGTGTTCTATTTTTAGCGCGCTGTGTAATTGACATTTTGGGCGTCTCGCTTTAAAAGCGAATAACTCCTGAACCAGATCTGGGCCACTTCTAATTTTTCTTGGGCCAGAAAGAGGATAGAATGAGCCTCATTCTGATATATAGGAAAGCCGGTTAAAGTTAACAGAAGGATCGAAACCCCCCCCCCCCCCCCCCCCAAGTGAATGTGGTGATACCTTCACAGTTTCGGTTTATGCGAATAACTCTTGAACCCGATCTGGGCCACTTCTAATTTTCCCTGGGGCAGCAAGAGGATGGAATGTGCTTCATTTTGATGTATAGGAAAGCCAGTTGAAATTAAAAGAAGGCGTCCAAATGTTCCCCCCAAGTGAATGTGGTGATACCTTCACAGTTTCGGTTTATGCGAATAACTCTTGAACCATATCTGGGCCACTTCTAATTTTCCTTGGGCCAGTAAGAGGATAGAACGAGCTTCATTTTGATATATAGGAAAGCCGGTTAAAGTTAAAAGAAGGTATCGAAATTTCCCACACAAATGATTGTGGTGATACCTTCATAGTTTTGGTGTATGCGAATAACTCTTGAACCCGATCTGGGCTACTTCTAATTTTCCCTGGGCCAGCAAGAGGATAGAATGAACTTCATTTTGATATATAGCAAAGCCAGTTAAAACTAAAAGAAGGCGTCGAAATGTTCCCCCAAGTGAATGTGGTGATACCTTCACAGTTTCGGTTTATGCGAAAAACTCTTGAACCAGATCTGGGCCACTTCTAATTTTTCGTGGGCCAGCAAGACGATAGAATAAGCTTAAATTTGATATATAGGAAAGCCGGTTAAAATTAAAATAAGCCATCGAAATCTTTCCGCCAAGACCATCCCGACGAATTTAATAATAAAGTGTTCTATTTTTAGCGCGCTGTGTAATTGACATTTTGGGCGTCTCGCTTTAAAAGCGAATAACTCCTGAACCAGATCTGGGCCACTTCTAATTTTTCTTGGGCCAGAAAGAGGATAGAATGAGCCTCATTCTGATATATAGGAAAGCCGGTTAAAGTTAACAGAAGGCATCGAAATCCCCCCCCCCCCCCCAAGTGAATGTGGTGATACCTTCACAGTTTCGGTGTATGCGAATAACTCTTGAACCACATCTGGGCCACTTGTGATTTTTCTTGGGCCAGCAAGAGAATAGAATGAGCTTCATTTTGATGTATAGGAAAGCCGGTTAAAGTTAAAAGAAGGCATCGAAATTTCCCACCCAAATGATTGTGGTGATACCTTCATAGTTTCGGTGTATGCGAATAACTCTTGAACCCGATCTGGCCCACTTGTGATTTTTCTTGGGCCAGCAAGAGGATAGAATGAGCTTCATTTTGATATATAGGAAAGCCGGTTAAAGTTAAAAGAAGGCATCGAAATTTCCCACCCAAATGATTGTGGTGATACCTTCATAGTTTCGGTGTATGCGAATAACTCTTGAACCCGATCTGGCCCACTTGTGATTTTTCTTGGGCCAGCAAGAGGATAGAATGAGCTTCATTTTGATATATAGGAAAGCCGGCTAAAGTTAAAAGAAGGCATCGAAATTTCCCCCCCAAGTGAATGTGGTGATACCTTCATAGTTTTGGTGTATGCGAATAACTCTTGAATCCGATCTGGGTCACTTCTAATTTTCCCTGGGCCAGCAAGAGGATAGAATGAGCCTCATTCTGATATATAGGAAAGCCGGTTAAAGTTAACAGAAGGCATCGAAATCCCCCCCCCCCCCAAGTGAATGTGGTGATACCTTCACAGTTTCGGTGTATGCGAATTACTCTTGAA
The DNA here is from genome assembly GCA_035771165.1 of Paragorgia papillata. Classification (NCBI taxonomy): domain Eukaryota; kingdom Metazoa; phylum Cnidaria; class Anthozoa; order Scleralcyonacea; family Coralliidae; genus Paragorgia; species Paragorgia papillata. Next base: position 75,809 of record JAWNZC010000093.1, read on the forward strand.
CCACATCTGGGCCACTTGTGATTTTTCTAGGGCCAGCAAGAGGATAGAATGAGCTTCATTTTGATATATAGGAAAGCCGGTTAAAGTTAAAAGAAGGCATCGAAATTTCCCACCCAAATTATTGTGGTCATACCTTCATAGTTTCGGTGTATGCGAATAACTCTTGAACCCGATCTGGACCACTTCTAATTTTCCCTGGGCCAGCAAGAGGATAGAATGAGCCTCATTCTGATATATAGGAAAGCCGGTTAAAGTTAAAAGAAGGCATCGAAATTTCCCACCCAAATGATTGTGGTGATACCTTCATAGTTTCGGTGTATGCGAATAACTCTTGAACCCGATCTGGGCCACTTCTAATTTTCCCTGGGCCAGCAAGAGGATAGAATGAGCCTCATTCTGATATATAGGAAAGCCGGTTAAAGTTAAAAGAAGGCATCGAAATTTCCCACCCAAATGATTGTGGTGATATCTTCACAGTTTCGGCGTATGCGAATAACTCTTAAACCAGATCTGGGCCACTTGTGATTTTTCTTGGGGCAGCAAGACGATGGAATGAGCTTCAATTTGATATATAGGAAAGCTGGTTAAAATTAACAAAAGCCATCGAAATTTCCCCTCCCCCCAAGGTCTAAGTCGGCAACCACATTTAATAAAGATTTCTATTTCCGGCGCGCTATAATTGACGGTTTGGGCTTCTCGCTTTAAAAGCGAATAACTTTTAAACCCGATCTGGGCCACTTCTACCTTTTCTTGGGCCAGCATGAAGATAGAATGAGCTTCTATTTGATATACAGGAAAGTCGGTTAAAGTTAAAAGAAGCCATCGAAACCTTTCCCCCAAGACCATCCCGACGAATTTAATAATAAAGCGTTCTATTTTTAGCGCGCTGTGTAATTGACATTTTGGGCATCTCGCTTTAAGAGCGAATAACTCTTGAACCAGATCTGGGCCACTTCTCATTTTTTTTGGGCCAGCAAGAGGATAGAATGAGCTTCATTTTGATACATAGGAAAGCCAGTTAAAATTAAAGGAAGGCATCGAAATTCCCCCTCCCCCCCTCCAAGTGAATGTGGTGATACCTTCACAGTGGTGATCCTGTGATGAAGAAACGATCAGAGAAGCTGTGAGAAGAACGATAAACGATTTGAAACGTGTTGATTTGAGAAAATATAAACGAATAAAACTTTATCCCGATGGCTTGGTTCACTGCTTCTCAGACTGATATTTGCATATTTCCATGTGTAAAATCTCATTAGGAGGTCATTAGTATTTTAAACAAAAGAACGAGTCTGGGCGAGTGCGGGGGCGTCAGAACTTAGACAAAGAAAGCCATATGCGCGTAACCATAGAGAGTTGAACAACGTCACTTCGCTTGGTGTATCATTCGCTTACTGTTTGTCGTTAGAGTAAGATCGTTGTAATGTAGTGTCTATACGGTAAACTTGCATCTAACTCAACAACCAAGAATGGCTTATTCTGGTTCTGTGGACAAAAGCCTAGCTGTCAGTTTTTTTGCCCTGAAGAAGATTGTCATATGTTTGGCAAAGCCGTAGACGCTTTTCGAACAAGTGACTGTCTACATCCTGTGTGTTCTTCCCATCAAACGCTGGCGACACTGCGAATGGTTAAAGACAAAATGAAAGAAAGTTACTTTTGCATTGTTCTGCTCAGTATGCCACCATCCTACCAATATACAGTCAAAAAGACTGGAGAGACATTCACGAGCCACGAAACTGATCATAAGAAAGCCTATGAAGAATTTCTTCACCAAAAGTCAGTTGACGAAATGGTTGAAGATATTACAAAATTGAACATTTGTTGAACTTATATATTTTTGTATTCTAATTTAATACGTAATAAATATGTTTGCATTTATACCGAGTCATTGACTTCTCTTTATTCATTTACATCTAACCTTTGTCGCGTGAACATGACTTGCTGTGGAGGTTTACCTCAAATAGCCCTTCGTAATATTTTTCGAAAGATTCGCTGTATATCAGCGTGCTGTCGGGGGGAAATTGTCATACAGGCATCCGAATTAGATGGCGGAACAGTACCTTCACGATCTGTATAACAACCCAAAAAGTCCGGCAAGTTTTGGCGGCGTAGATGCCTTATACCGTGTCGTAAAAAGTGACGGTAAATTCCAGATATCCCGAAACAAGATCAAAACATGGCTTAGACAACAAGATACCTATACTTTGCATAGACCCCTACGACATAATTTTAAGCGAAATCGTGTTATTGTTGGAGCGATGGACGAGGAGTGGGAGGCTGATCTAGTAATTATGGATTCGCTTAGTAAAACAAATAATGGCTATAAATACGTTTTAACTGTTATTTATATACTGTCCAAATTTGCGTGGGTGGAACCATTAAAAACAAAGACTGCAGAGAGTCTGGTTAAAGCGTTTGAAAAGATACTAAAGAAAGGAAGTAAGCCTGAAACATTTCATACCGATAAAGGAACTGAATTTATCAACAAACGCTTTCAAAAGTTATTGAAGGACAAACATATTCGATTTTTTACAACACACAACGATACCAAGGCATCCATCGTTGAACGATTTAACCGAACGTTAAAGCGGAAAATGTGGAAATATTTTACAGTTGAAATATACCGATGTACTACAAAAATTAGTATATTCCTACAACCATTCGAGACACCGTAGTATCGGGATGAGACCAGTTGATGTCAATCGAGAAAACGAAAGTATTGTGTGGCAAAAACTGTATGGTGATGGGTCCAGCAAACCCATCAAATATAAATTCAACATTGATGACCAAGTTCGGATTAGCAAAGCAAGACGTACATTCAAGAAAGGTTACTTACCTAACTGGACCGAAGAGGTGTTCACCATCACGAAGCGAGTACCCAGACGACCGCCAGTGTACAAGATTGCCGATTATCACGGAGAAGAGTTACAAGGAACATTTTACGCACAGGAATTGCAAAGAGTTACAAAGACAGATAGTGACTTTTATAGAATAGAAAGAGTAATTACGTCACGCATGCGTGGTAAACGTAGAGAATATCTTGTAAAATGGTTAGGCTACCCTGACGATTTTAATTCCTGGGTGTCAGCCGGTAATGTAAAAGATTTAACGAAATAAAAATGTGTGTATTTTACAATTTGTGTTCATTTGTGTATTATTCTTCGACATGGCAACACAGTTTTATTTAACGCTTCCAAGCAATAGCTCTATGGAATATTTTCCAGATAATACTGTAGCAAATTTTAAAGTGAAACTTGCTGAAACAATACAACTGACAGGTGACTGGGAAGTAGCTTTATCAGAGTTATATTATCCCCATACATGGAGCACGATTCGAAAAGGTAGTCAACAAACGTTTCTCTATAACGCTGGAACAAAATATGACGATACGGGTATTATCCCAGATGGCTACTATAACACCATTGCTGATCTGGTGGGGGCTTTAAACCGTAGCATGAACAAAGAGGCACGAGCCAAGATAAATTTTACGGATAATCGAAGTACACGGAAAGTCACCGTCGATGTAAAAAATGGGGCAAACGTTTGGTTTAGTGGTGACATTGCTACAACACTGGAGTTTCAACAAGACATCTTTATTAAAAAGAAAACCCTATGTCCTTACGATGTATGTATACACTGATATCGTGGATGCACAGTTTGTCGGTGATGTCAAAGTGCCCCTACTCAGAATTGTCAATACTCAAGGAGGTTATGGTGAAAACGTAAATGTCAGTCTCCGCAACCTGCAATATATTCCTGTCAAGGTAAAGTCCTTCGAAACAATTGAAGTGAATATAAAGGACGACAAAAACGAAAACGTATCATTTGGCTTTGGGAAGTCGATCGTGACACTTCACTTTAGACAACGAAGATCTTCGTATTTCATTTAAAAATGAGACATACAATTATTCCAGACGTAAACCAATTTCAACAGCATTATTTAAGAAGACAACAAGGTGGAAGTCTACCTGGTTTACGAGGTGCACGTATTCAGAAAGGTTACGGTATTGGAAGTTTTTTTTAAAGTATTGCACGCTTTGGAATACCTCTGGTGAAACGAGGAGCTCAAGCTATTGGAAGAAGAGCTCTGCGAGCTGTAAAAGACGTTGGTCAAGATGTTCTGGCAGGGAAGAATGTAAAGCAAGCGATAAAAGGGCGTGGTTCTGATGCCGTGAAAGATCGTGCTCAAAAAGGGGTCCGTCGGATTATGATGGAACTAATCTCGATGAAAATGTTCAAGTCGGACCTGTAAACCTGTGGATGCATGCTTTATTTTCTCAAGTAGAAGTTTACCTGAACAACAAACTTGTCACACCGTCGAGCAATGCTTATCCCTACCGATCATATATGGAGACCGTACTGAACTTTAGCAAAGACGCAAAATCATCTCATCTGACCTCAGCGCTGTTCTATAAAGATCAACCTGGTCGAATGGATGTCGTAAATCTTGTTGCAGTAGATGCCGATGCAAACAAGGGTTTGAAACTGCGGTATGTTCATGCAAGCCAAAGTAAGTCTGTGGCTATGGAAGGCAGAATCCATTCCGATCTGTTTGCACAAGCCCGTTATATTCTTGGTGCTGTACCGATCAAGCTCAAGCTAGTGCGTTCGAGAAACCCATTTTCCTTAGTGTCGTCAGCAGATCATCCTGACTTTAAAGTGGTTTTGGAAGAATGTGTATTTCGCGTTCGACGTGTCAACGTCTCTTCTACCGTTATGATGGCTCATACCCATGCCCTTCAACGTGTCACGGCCAAGTACCCGATCAATCGTGTCAGTTGTAAAGTGGTTTCTGTACCGAGAGGAAATATGTCGGGCAATCAACCAAATATATTTCAAGGACCTATACCTGATCGAGTGGTCATTGGAATGGTCGATGCAGATGCTTATAATGGTACCTATACCAAAAATCCTTTCAATTTCAAAAACTACGACATTACTTCTCTTGGTCTAACGGTAAATGGGGAGCATTTGCCTGGAAAACCCCTGCAACTGAAATTTGCTGCTGCGAGAGGAAGTAACTACGTGTCCGCTTTCCAAACCTTGTATGCTGGTACTAACAAGTTATTTCAAAATGATGGCAATGGTATTACACGAGACGAGTATGCCAATGGGTACACTCTATTCGTGTTTGATCTGACAGCTGATCTGTGTCTGAGCGATCATATTCAACCGATTAAAAATGGAAACGTATCGATAGAATGTCAATTTGGAACGGCTCTGACAACAGCTATAAATATCGCGGTGCTTGGAGAATTTCAAAGTCTTATCGAAATTGACGCCAACCGCAACGTTCTATGTGACTTTAGCAGTTAAGATGAACACTCTACAAATCCTGAACGTCCTGAAAGGTGATCCATTTACCAAGACCGTATTTAAAGACGTGTTACCATCGGATCGTCTACCAAGTCAGATATCGAAAAGACCTAGAGGTTTTACTCTGAATGTGGATCCTAGTAATGGATCTGGTACGCATTGGGTAGCAATTTATCTTACCACAGATGGAAAAGGGGAGTTCATGGATTCGTACGGACAAGGATCGAGCTTTTATAGCAAAACCTTTGAAACGTTTTTACGAGATCATAGCAGTACTTTTACTTGGAATGAACAGACTTTACAGTCATTAGGGTCTCGCGTGTGTGGACAATATTGTTTATTTTATGCTTTACATCGATGTAGAAATATACCCATGTCAACAATTGTTGGCATGTTTACTGATAATAAAGAATGAAATGACATGTTAGTTCGTGACTTTATGCATAAATATTATAGTGTGTAATATAAATACAAGACAAATAATGTTGTAAACAATTCTTTATTGTAATATCAAAGCTTTACAAGGAATAAATTTATTTAACCCATTTATATGGATGGATGTTTTTGTCTCTTCGTTTCTGTTTTGTTCTTTTTAATGTTGCTGGGGCTACCTGTGACGTCAGGGGGGTGTTGTCTGAAATATCTTTAGTTTTATATTCTCGTACCATACATAAACGATTTTCATTTCTGATAATGCCTTCGGGAACATTCATGTTTCCTAATGCTTTTGCGAAAAGCTGCCATCCAGCAGGGTTGAAATTCTTTCGTTGGCGTAGAGAATCGTTGACCAAGTCGATAACATTTGTACCTGGAATAGGGCGTCCTTTAAACACCATCTGTCCTTGGTCAGTCCACCCAATGAGGTCTTTATTTGCTTTAAATTTCTTAACCAACTGTCGAGCTCTTGATTTCATTGTTACAGGTACACTTTCTAAAATGTCAGTTTCTATCTCTCCAGGCAACTCGGAGGGTGCTGTTTCAGCAGTCTCTTCTGTATTCACTGATTCTTCAGGTTTGTCCTCGTCAGCTATGGGTGTTGTAGGCGGTACGACGCTTACACGTACTGGGCTACTCATTCTTTTATCGTAATAACCCAGATAACGTTGCAGCGACTGATCGTACATTTTCACTTTCTCGTCTTGTGTTATATCTTGACGTTTAAGAAGATTTTGCATTTCTGAATCTAGTTCATTCACCTGCGCTGTTAAAGGAGTGACCAAGGGTTTCTTTCGATCTATCATATGTTCTCGAACTAGCACCAATCTCCTGACGTGTTCCATTATTTGGTTAAAAAACTTGCCAGTTGTTCAAGTACAGGAACTAAGAGAAATGGTAGAAAACCTTCACCTTCTTGTAGAATAACTTTCTTTCTTTTTGTTACTGGATTACGTTTATCAGCAACAAACTTGATATGGTCGTTATAAGGGGCTAGTTTCCTTGCTGTTTTCGGAGTAATCTTAATTGTTTCACACCACACGTTCAAAAGACACTGTCTAATGGCTTCTAATATATCGTCGTCGGCAGCTTTTATAATTGCGTTTCGCAGTTGAGGATTACACTTTGCCAATACTTTTAAAACGTCGCAGTTCCTTCTTATACAAGCAGACATTGTCAAATGATCGTATTGCCCTTGAACAGCCCCTTTGATACTCTGGGCTGGTACACATAGTGGGTGTCCGTCGGAAAGATCCCGGATCTTATTCGGATTTCGTCGGGACATGTCGGAGTGAGATCGACAAATAAGTAGGAAGACGGCTCTTTAGTCGCCATCTGATAGGCTTGCTGGAAAAATTTAGTGTTGCTAGGATACAACTATTTGGCCAGATGAGTCACTTGACTCGCGTCACGAACATTTTTGGTTAACACGAGATAGAGCGTTGAGGGAAATGGTACGGTGATCTTTGCTTTGATGAAATAAGTTTTGCGCGATATAAATTACACTGAGATTCCCATGGTGGGATTTCTTAGTAAATAATTTCGCGATAATACTATCTTTCTCTCCCATCATGTCATCAATGATAAACAGATTTCTTAGTTGGGGGTTAATGTTATCCAACATCGATTCGGGCAAACCTTGGACAAACTGAATCCCTGGAATTAAGGTTTCTATTTCGCCGAACGTATCTTGATACTCTGTATAAAAATATACGATTTTTTCCGGAGGTGGGTCGATCATGATCTTAGCATAAGCCAATAACTGTTTCACGAACGTTGTCTTGGCCTGTCTTAGTACCTCCAGAGACCAAGAGACCAAAAGGGTGTGTTAACTGTATGGAATACATGACGTAAATGAATACAGCTTACCAGGTACACTTCTATTTAACACGAATGAATTCACGCAACTGAGTTAAAAGGGCGTCTAAATCTTTGGAAACTTTGGCTCGAATCAGAAAAGATTGTCTTTCTTGAGAAGAGAGTTGATGAATAACAGCTAAATGGTTTGACAATTTAAGTAACCCCTTTTTTCCACAGATAGGGCAGTCCTTACGCTTTCGAGGCATGACGTCAACTGACTGCCTTTGATTACTGCAATCACTTTTAATAATATCTCTATCCCTGTCACTCCTTCGCCTTACCCCCACAGTTAAAAAAGTCCCTCTAGGGACACTTTTTGTCCCTGTCGATCACTCGCCTTATCCCCTCCTATCCCTCAGTTAAAAAAGTTCCTTTAGGGACACTTTTTGTCCCTGTCGATCCCTCGCCTTATCCTATCCTATCCCCCAGTTAAAAAAGTCCCTCTAGGGACACTTTTTGTCCCTGTTAATCCCTCGCCTTATCCCCTCTTATCCTTCCAGTGAAAAAATGTCCTTCTAGGGACACTTTTTGTCCCTGTTAATCCCCCGCCTAACCCTCCTATCCCTCACCCCATAACGAGACAAATGAATAGTGTTAATAAAAATATATAATTTTCCTATTTACAAGCACACACAACAGTTAACATTATTTACATGCACACACAAAGTTAAAATCCGTATGGTAGAGTATCAAAACTATTTACAATTACACACTTATTATATACAATTCCATAATCTTTCGTTTCGCGCCTAGTTATCACATTCTTTTCTTTTCTATCTCGCACGATCTTAAATGGTATATTTAAGTTTACCGGATCTAGTACATCACAAATAACACCCATGTACACCATATCACACATAACATTGTGATTAATTTTTTGCTGGGTCCTAAAATTTAAGGTGATGCCCCTAACTTTGCACACAGCTTTACCTGTGTTCAATTGATAACTATAATTTTTAGCGCCACCAGACACAAAGGTTACGATATGGTTACCGTCTAACTCATCGGTCAGTTCTCCCAAGTACGAACCGGTGGGCGGGTCCCATTCTCCTTACTTGGACACGTAGATGATTGAGTCTGTGTCAAAGTACAGCACGCGACGGTCGAGTTGCTCGAGGACACCATAGAGCTTCAGGCGGGCATGAGCGGTGGTAAACGCTGCAATGACGACGTTGGTCTTCTCGCTGGTCATGACGAAATCGTCTGTGAATTCGTAGTGTACCTCAATCAGTTCATCGTTGATGAAGTTCGCATCGGTCACGTTGACTTTGTCGCTCGACAACAAGTGCGGATCCGAGATCTGCTTCACCTGGGTCATGTTGGGACGCTGTGCAAATTTACCTATGATAATATAAAAAGCAAAAAGCAAAACATTAGCCTCTGTGTAAACAATTGCATTTCGTTTCCCCCGACCCTCCACTCACCTCTCCATTCACATTTAATCCAATATATTTTATTTTACTCACCCCAAAAGGAATTCAACATTAGTTTGACCAGCGCCGTCAGACCAAGATTCTTGGTAATGTGATTCGGATCCAACCGAATACCTTCGCTGGCAGCGTAATCAGCGATATATTGGGCCTTCTTCTCGTCGGTGTTGCAATCTGCCGGAAAACCACTGGCCTCTTGTTTGATTTTAAGGAAGGTGTCCACGTAGTCGCTGAAGAGACCATCGGTGTGCTCGGGGAAATGCCAAACTTCGTCAATTTTTAGCATTTGATATCCCATCTCCAACGCTTTCTCCAGCTCGAGAGTGACCCAGGTACCGTGTAGAGCTCTGTCGACGTCGAGGTGGTCACAGGGTTCTTGTTGGAGATTGTCAGCACAGCAACGACACAACGGAAACACCAATTTACCTTGCGTGCGGTACGGGAGGACAGGATGGTAGAGGCCACGAGGAGGAAGAACAGTACACTTGATCATGCCAAAGTACTCGTCGAGGGGTTGAAAATTCTCTGTGATGATTTCGGGGTGACCAAGTGGATATTCACCGTATTTATTGCACCACGGGTACAAGCTGCAGAAATCCACGTAGTGGACTTTCTCGTCGGCCTGGGCTTCACAAAAGAGACGCGTCGCATTTGTCCTCCCGCCAAAGAAACCTTCTCGTGGTTCTAGGGGCTCGGAGACTTTAAAACGGTCAAAGAAGGTCTTCATGTCAGGGTCGGTTTCGAGTTGTCGGTCGATGTCACAGGTCCATATTTCGACGACGCTGTACCCATTGTCCTTTAAGAACTGCGTTTTCTCCAGGGTTCGTTGTCGAAGGTCGTGCATCGTTAGCTGATTGACAGGATTCACCGTGTCTCTGGCGTAGTACCGTTCACAGCCGTGCCACAGACAACCATGGATCTCCCACACGGTGTTCGTTTCGGCGTTGTATCCGTCTACGAGGTACTTTCCGATACGCTGTTCTCCATGGTTGCGGGCGTGCCGAATAGCGATGTCGTCTCGAAGGACAATCCAGGTCAACATCTTGAGCGCAGTGATGGACGACTGTTTATGCTCTGGTCTGTATCCTTGTGGTGGGATGACGGCGATGGAGTTCTCACACAGGAACGTCTTGCAAAAAAACAAGGTTACACGCGGAAGCGATGGTGAGGCAAGAGACGAAGTGGTCTACATCGGTTACTTCACGAAACAGTTCGCGAAACTCCAAACAACAGCGGCACAATTAGGTAAAAAATTGGGCCAGGTTATGTCGCTAGCGCCCAGTTCCATTTTGTCTGGAATTGCTCCGTCATGCATGCTAGAAATGGATTACAACGTTGGCTATCATTTCGGAAGATTGAATCAAAATCTTGCTTCTTCCTGTTCATATTCAAAATCTGCAATGTCTTGGCTTTCGTCTCGTATATTGTTCGCGTTGTTTTATGCTTTAATTTATCCGTTATTCTCGCATTTCCAAGCCGCATATATGACGATCGTCAATACAGACATCAGTGAAGCGATTAATGTTTGTCAAAAGCAGAGTTAAATATATATTTTATAATTGATTTACTGAAGAAAGCGAAACGATAGAAACACATTAGATGTATTGTTCTTTCATTTAAGCACTTGCGAAGAACTTCGGTAATGTATCAGTTGGTGAAAATTTGTAACAAAATTTGTCAACTTTGCGACTCGGATGAAACGTGATGCCTGCCGCATATGACGAGACAGACAGCAGCGAAGCGGTTAGTGTAGGTCAAAAGCAGAGTAAATTATTATGTCATTACTTGATTTATTGAAGACATCGAAACGATAGAAAGACAGAAGATGTGCTGTTCTTTCATTTCAGCGCTCGCGAAGAACGTTTGGTAATACATCAATAGGTGAAAATTTGTAATTAAATTTGTCAGATTTTCTACGTGGGTTAAGAGTAATGCGACAACAGCGACGTGGTTAATTATGTTGGTCAAAAGCAGAGTTAAATTTGTAGTCTTTACTTGATTTATTGAAGAAAGCGAAACGATAGAAACACAGAAGATGTGCTGTTCTTTCATTTGAGCGCTCGCGAAGAACGTTTGGTAATACATCAATAGGTGAAAATTTGTAATTAAATTTGTCAGATTTTCTACGTGGGTTAAGAGTAATGCGACAACAGCGACGTGGTTAATTATGTTGGTCAAAAGCAGAGTTAAATTTGTAGTCTTTACTTGATTTATTGAAGAAAGCGAAACGATAGAAACATAGAAGATGTGTTGTTCTTTCGTTTGAGCGCTCGCGAAGAACGTTTATTAATGTATCACTTGGTGAAAATTTGTAACAAAATTTGTCAAATTTGCGACACGGGTGAAACGCGATGCCTCTTTACTCAAGACCAAGAAGAGACAGGCTACTAACAGAACGTACGTCGGTCATTAGACTCCTCTATAGGCAAATCTGTGGCCACTGATATCGCTAAATGCCATGTAGAAACTCGCGTAAAAGATTGCGCACACAACTAGAAAGACATAGAGTTACCGACGAAGCAGGCTAGCAGCAAACGTACTTCTGATAGCGGCGCATATAACAGAGGCATCACCTTTCACGCGCGCCGCAAATTTTGGCAAATTTTGTTACAAATGTTCACCTATACATGTATTACCAAACGTTCTTCGCAAGCACTTAAACGAATAAACAACACATCTTCTGTGGTTTTATCGTTTCGCTTTTTTCAGTAAATCAAGTAAACAAAATATATTTACCTCTCCTTTACACCAACTGCCTCGCAGTTGTCTGTGTTGTCAAATATAGGCATGGAAATGTATGGACAACGCATAAATTATAGTATGTGTCAGCACGCCCAATATACTAAACGAAAGCTAAGAGTTAGGAGATTTTGGATTTGATCAAGAGAGACCAAGCCTTTGACCCAGTCTTCGAAACGAACCGCCAAAAGGTTGTAAACATTTGCTATGTCAATGGATATTCATGACCGCGCGAAATCCGACGAAACGGACTACTGGGAACTAGAGACATTTTCGTGGCCCAATTTGCGTTATTAATTTCCTGGCGTGCAAAATGTCAACATCTGACTGGCAGTAAGGCAGGATTTCGGCTTGGAAGTCGAAGACGTAGTGGCGGTTGACGAGGGCGTTATACCAGACGAAGAACTTTTCTCGATCACCGGGGCTCATACTGGGATCATATAACTTAGCATCTGGAAGTGCCCCAACGTAGCTATGGTTTTCAGCACGGTTGAAAAAATGCGGAAAGTAACCTTTCTGGAGCTCGGTGAGACCAAAGGTTTGGGGAAATCAGTAAGACGCATAGGGATGAAATAAAGCGGGTCTATACATTTGATCTTTAATTCTGGAACGGTGAGGGAAAGGATCTTGGCGCCGCGGGTGATCACTTCAGGGACGACACCGTTCTTGTAGAGGTACTGGAGAATGAAGTAACCGTCATAGGCCTGGAAGTTATGGGCGATGAAGGTGGTATTGGCGTTCTCGATCAGGAAGAGGCACTCGCAGAACTCCTCCTTGGTATTGGGCCCAGAAAATACCATCTCGTCGCCGCTTTCGTTTTGGACCACACAGAGATTTGGGACATGTTGGCCGTTATCTTGCGTACACTCAAAATCGAAAAACATCAGAGCTTGATCTCTTTCGGTACTGTCGTTGACGTCGTTATCCACCGTAACATCATCATCAAGAAACTCGTTACTGGTGCTTTCGCTGGCTTGTCGCTGTTTCTTTTGGCGAACTGGTTGAATATAGCACTGGTGGTTCTCGGGTTTAACGTACTTGGAACATATCGTACAGCGCACTAGACCACAGTGATGATCGTTAAGGCTGACTCGGGTCACCACGCGTTGACACTTCTGGCACTTGGTGAGCGAAGAACAGAGGGCTTTCTTCGGACCGGTCGCGTCTTTATGTCGGGCGTACCACTCGTCGCTCTTAAAGAAACGATTGCAATCTTGGCAGTACTTCCACTTGACCACGGGGCACTTCTGGGTGTTGCACAATTTACAGAGATCGCCACAAGGATGGTCGGTGATCTTGTCGTACCCCTTATTACAAGTGTGACAGTACTGCTTTCGAGCGAGGAAGGCAGGCATACTGGTAATCACGTCGTAGTGGTTGTCATGGTGGTAGAGATACAGGTGTTTGTCAACTTCAGGACCGGAATAAATTAAAGCGTTTAAGTGTTCCTTAGATACGACGTTCAGTTGGTAACCAGGGAGGACAGCCTGGAACTTCTTGATTTCGGGGATCCCGCAGGGACCAAGGGGGACATCAGCAGTCTCGTGGAGTTCGCGGGCTAAACGACGTTGAAGTTGACTAATTGGGTCGCGAATGGTGTTATACTTTTCGTGTTTATCCAGCTTTGCCTTGGCAACCACGAAAGTTCAAACAAAGTTCGTCTTTGTTTCTAATTTGAATGAAACACTGCTTTTTGTTGAGGTAGCTCTGAAGATTCACTACATCTCGCCGTTTTCGTGCACCACCTTGAGGCATTTCAACGTGGACCACGTTCACATTCACCGACTCATCCAGCGTAAACTGAGTGTTCGATTGAACGACACGTTCCACAGCGGTCAAGAATCGCTCGGGAGTTAAGCGGTCTCGTTGAAGGAAAGGTAAAGAAATGGGACGGTCTAACTGGTGGGAACTCATGATCAAACGGACTTGATCGTGAGGAGACATATCGGTGGTTAACCGATCAAATAAGTGCTGAAAAGCACTGTTCAATGCTGACATAATGTCAGAAACCCCATGTATATTTAATGGTAAAACCTGTACAGTATAGTCGGTACCTGTGGTTCAGAACTTCCTGACGTTGACTTGCTTGACCGATTTGATTGTGAAATATTCTTCGGGCTTTCGGCGTTTAGGGGAAGGCTCAGCGTCGTTGCCACGCTTTCGTTTACTGCCCTCGCCGATTTGGTCTTCCATCGGTTCAGGGATTTCGGGCTGCTCAATTTCTTCGTCAGGGCACAAGAACTCATCGTTGTTCCAATCCTCGTTGAATTGGCGCCGTTCTTCGTCGCTCCAATTGTTCATCAAATCTGGTACTACGTCGGATGGTGTTTCGATCTCCCGTTGAAGCTCATCGGCCATAGCGTTGGTCCAAAAGATCACTTTCTGTTGAAGGACAGCCCGCTTCTGCTCCTCAGTGAGCACGAACGATTGCTCCAAAAACTCCAAGGCGCCTTCGTTCTCACAAGACTTGATGAGATCAACAATATCAATCTAGAAACAAAAAAAAAATTAAAAATTCGTAAATACCCACTCAAGTTTCATTCGAATATAAACAGGTCAAAAAAACGTTCAAAACACACACACATACACTTAGTCACGTACCGTTTGAGACATCTTGATTATAGCCAAGAATATTTCCAATAAAACACTTTCCAAACACGCTCCAAAAGACTTTCGATGTTACTCGTCAGAGAACAGAATTCGAATGAGACGACGCGACGCTGTACATTCTCTATGGTAACACCAACGCTAATGACCATTTGGCCTAAACATGCCCACGTATTGATACCTTTTTATATCCCTTATAATCCTTTCAGAAACGCCACAATTAATTACATATTCTACAGTATGCAAATACATATGAGTTGCACACATTAATGACCCACGCGCTATTGTCCTAGGCCTTTGTCCACAGAACCAGAATAAGCCATTCTTGGTCGTTGAGTTAGATGCATGTTTACCGTGAAGACACTCCTAATGAGATTTTACACATGGAAATATGCAAATATCAGTCTGAGAAGCAGTGAACCAAGCCATCGGGATAAAGTTTTATTTCGTTTATATTTTCTCAAATCAATACGTTTCAAATCGTTTATCGTTCTTCTCACAGCTTCTATGATCGTTTCTTCATCACAGGAATAACTTACTTTAAGAACTAAAGCTAAATAGGCAACAATACGACCAAAATTGGTCGCTACATCTCCCGGTGAATGTTCGCCAAGTTATCTCCACAGATTCGACCGTTTACACAATCGTACAACCTCTGTTGTTCGGTAAGTAAGGATTCTAAGTAAAAAGACAGAGTGTTTTTATCAATGTCTACATTATGTTGTCTTATTTCATCCCAAATGATATCCATATATGAAGAAAGGCTAGTATACGTCTGTTGTCAGTTATAATGTGTATAAATACATGAACGAAATATTATATAGTAAGGCCAATGTTGTGGCATTTTGATAATGACGATCTTCGGGAATCAATCAGGAAGCTATTGGTTATGACGGAGGGTTAAGTAATAGCTAGGATTGGGGGGAGAAGTTATGGTTACATAGGGGCCCAAAGGAGCCTGAGAATGAATAAATAAAGAGTCTGTATGACGTAGTGAAAACCGGGGGTTGAGTAACAGATAGACTTAGGGGGTTCAGGAAGACATGAATACTAATGGCCAGAGTGGGGGTATTACTACTCAGGAAAGCTGGTTAAATTTAAAAAAAGCCATCGAAATTTCCCCCCCAATGTCTAAGTCGGCAACCACATTTAATAAAGATTTCTATTTCCGGCGCGCTATGATTGACAGCTTGGGCTTCTCGCTTTAAAAGCGAGTAACTCTTAAACCCGATATGGGCCACTTCTAATTTTTCTTGGGCCGGCAAGAAGATAGAATGAGCTTCTATTTGATATATAGGAAAGCCGGCTAAAATTAAACGAAGCCAACGAAACCTTTCCCCCAAGACCATCCCGACGAATTTAATAATAAAGTGTTCTATCTTTAGCGCGTTGTGTAATTGACATTTTGGGCGTCTCGCTTTAAAAGCGAATAACTCCTGAACCAGATCTGGGCCACTTCTATTTTTTCTTGGGCCAGCAAGAGGATAGAATGAGATTC
The DNA here is from genome assembly GCA_035771165.1 of Paragorgia papillata. Classification (NCBI taxonomy): domain Eukaryota; kingdom Metazoa; phylum Cnidaria; class Anthozoa; order Scleralcyonacea; family Coralliidae; genus Paragorgia; species Paragorgia papillata. The sequence continues at coordinate 91,691 of JAWNZC010000093.1, forward strand.
ATTTTGATATATAGGAAAGCCGGTTAAAATTAAAAGAAGGCATTGAAATTTTCCCCCCAGATGAATGTGGTGATACCTTCAAATTTTCGGCGTATGCGAATAACTCCTAAACCAGATCTGCGCCACTAGTGATTTTTCTTGGGCCAGCAAGCCGATGGAATGACCTTCAATTTGATATATAGGAAAGCCGGTTAAAATTAAAAGAAGCCATCGAAATCTTTCCCCGAAGACCATCCCGACGAATTTAATAATAAAGTGTTCTATTTTTAGCGCGCTGTGTAATTGACATTTTGGGCGTCTCGCTTTAAAAGCGAATAACTCCTGAACCAGGTCTGGGCCACTTCTAATTTTTCTTGGGCCAGCAAGAGAAATAGAATGAGATTCATTTTGATATATAGGAAAGCCGGTTAAAATTAAAAGAAGGCATTGAAATTTTCCCCCCCAAATGAATGTGGTGATACCTTCACAGTTTTGGCGTATGCGAATAACTCTTAAACCAGACCTGGGCCACTTCTAATTTTTCTTGGGCCAGCAAGAAGATATAATGAGTTTCAATTTGATATATAGGAAAGCTGCTTAAAATTAAAAAAAGCAATCGAAATTTTTTCCCCAATGTCTAAGTCAGCAATCACATTAAATAAAGATTTCTATTTCCGGCGCGCTATAATTAACAGTTTGGGTTCTCGCTTTAAAAGCGAGTAACTCTTAAACCCAATCTGGGCCACTTCTAATTTTTCTTGGGCCACCAAGAAGATAGAATGAGCTTCATTTTGATATATAGGTAAGCCATTTAAAATTAAAAGAAGGCATCGAAATTCCCCCCCCCCCCCCCCTCCCCACAAGTGACTGTGGTGATACCTTCACAGTTTGGGCGTACGCGAATAACTCTTAAACCAGACCTGGGCCACTTCTAATTTTTCTTGGGCCAGCAAGACGATAGAATGAGCTTCAATTTGATATATAGGAAAGCCTGTTAAAATTAAAAGAAGCCATCGAAGTTTTCCCCCCAATGTCTAAGTCAGCAACCACATTTAATAAAGATTTCTATTTCCGGCGCGCTATAATTAACAGTTTGGGCTTCTCGCTTTAAAAGCGAGTTACTCTTAAACCCGATCTGGGCCACTTCTAATTTTTCTTGGGCCAGCAAGAAGATAGAATGAGCTTCATTTTGATATATAGGAAAGCCAGTTAAAATTAAAAGAAGGCATTGAAATTTTCCCCCCAAGTGAATGTGGTGATACCTTCACAGTTTGGGCGTATGCGAATAACTCTTAAACCAGACCTGGGCCACTTCTAATTTTTCTTGGGCCAGCAAAACGATAGAATGAGCTTCAATTTGATATATAGGAAAGTTGTTAAAAATTAAAAGAAGCCATCGAAATTTTCCCCCCAATGTCTAAGTCGGCAACCACATTTAATAAAGATTTCTATTTCCGACGCGCTATAATTAACAGTTTGGGCTTCTCGCTTTAAAAGCGAGTAACTCTTAAACCCGATATGGGTCACTTATAATTTTTCTTGGGCCAGCAAGAAGATAGAATGAGCTTCATTTTGATATATAGGAAAGCCGGTTAAAATTAAAAGAAAAGCATTGAAATTTTCCCCTCAAGTGAATGTGGTGATACCTTCACAGTTTCGGCGTATGCGAATAACTCTTAAACCAGATCTGGGGCACTTGTGATTTTTCCTGGGCCAGCAAGACGATGGAATGAGCTTCAATTTGATATATAGGAAAGCTGGTAAAATTAAAAGAAGCCATCGAAAGTTCCACTCCCCCCAAGGTCTAAGTCGGCAACCACATTAAATAAAGATTTCTATTCCCGGCGCGCTATAATTGACGGTTTGGGCTTCTCGCTTTAAAAACGAGTAGCTCTTAAACCCGATCTGGGCCACTTCTAATTTTCCTTGGGCCAGCAAGAGGATAGAATGAGCTTCATTTTGGTATATAGGAAAGCCAGTTAAAATTAAAAGAAGCCATCGAAATTTTCCCCCCAAATGAATGTGGTGATACCTTCACAGTTTCGGCGTATGCGAATAACTCTTAAACCAGACCTGGGCCACTTCTAATTTTTCTTGGGCCAGCAAAACGATAGAATGAGCTTCAATTTGATATATAGGAAAGTTGTTAAAAATTAAAAGAAGCCATCGAAATTTTCCCCCCAATGTCTAAGTCGGCAACCACATTTAATAAAGATTTCTATTTCCGACGCGCTATAATTAACAGTTTGGGCTTCTCGCTTTAAAAGCGAGTAACTCTTAAACCCGATATGGGTCACTTATAATTTTTCTTGGGCCAGCAAGAAGATAGAATGAGCTTCATTTTGATATATAGGAAAGCCGGTTAAAATTAAAAGAAAGCATTGAAATTTTCCCCTCAAGTGAATGTGGTGATACCTTCACAGTTTCGGCGTATGCGAATAACTCTTAAACCAGATCTGGGGCACTTGTGATTTTTCCTGGGCCAGCAAGACGATGGAATGAGCTTCAATTTGATATATAGGAAAGCTGGTAAAATTAAAAGAAGCCATCGAAAGTTCCACTCCCCCCAAGGTCTAAGTCGGCAACCACATTAAATAAAGATTTCTATTCCCGGCGCGCTATAATTGACGGTTTGGGCTTCTCGCTTTAAAAACGAGTAGCTCTTAAACCCGATCTGGGCCACTTCTAATTTTCCTTGGGCCAGCAAGAGGATAGAATGAGCTTCATTTTGGTATATAGGAAAGCCAGTTAAAATTAAAAGAAGCCATCGAAATTTTCCCCCCAAATGAATGTGGTGATACCTTCACAGTTTCGGCGTATGCGAATAACTCTTAAACCAGACCTGGGCCACTTCTAATTTTTCTTGGGCCAGCAAAACGATAGAATGAGCTTCAATTTGATATATAGGAAAGTTGTTAAAAATTAAAAGAAGCCATCGAAATTTTCCCCCCAATGTCTAAGTCGGCAACCACATTTAATAAAGATTTCTATTTCCGACGCGCTATAATTAACAGTTTGGGCTTCTCGCTTTAAAAGCGAGTAACTCTTAAACCCGATATGGGTCACTTATAATTTTTCTTGGGCCAGCAAGAAGATAGAATGAGCTTCATTTTGATATATAGGTAAGCCATTTAAAATTAAAAGAAGGCATCGAAATTCCCCCCCCCCCCCTCCCCACAAGTGACTGTGGTGATACCTTCACAGTTTGGGCGTACGCGAATAACTCTTAAACCAGACCTGGGCCACTTCTAATTTTTCTTGGGCCAGCAAGACGATAGAATGAGCTTCAATTTGATATATAGGAAAGCCTGTTAAAATTAAAAGAAGCCATCGAAGTTTTCCCCCCAATGTCTAAGTCAGCAACCACATTTAATAAAGATTTCTATTTCCGGCGCGCTATAATTAACAGTTTGGGCTTCTCGCTTTAAAAGCGAGTTACTCTTAAACCCGATCTGGGCCACTTCTAATTTTTCTTGGGCCAGCAAGAAGATAGAATGAGCTTCATTTTGATATATAGGAAAGCCAGTTAAAATTAAAAGAAGGCATTGAAATTTTCCCCCCAAGTGAATGTGGTGATACCTTCACAGTTTGGGCGTATGCGAATAACTCTTAAACAAGACCTGGGCCACTTCTAATTTTTCTTGGGCCAGCAAAACGATAGAATGAGCTTCAATTTGATATATAGGAAAGTTGTTAAAAATTAAAAGAAGCCATCGAAATTTTCCCCCCAATGTCTAAGTCGGCAACCACATTTAATAAAGATTTCTATTTCCGACGCGCTATAATTAACAGTTTGGGCTTCTCGCTTTAAAAGCGAGTAACTCTTAAACCCGATATGGGTCACTTATAATTTTTCTTGGGCCAGCAAGAAGATAGAATGAGCTTCATTTTGATATATAGGAAAGCCGGTTAAAATTAAAAGAAAAGCATTGAAATTTTCCCCTCAAGTGAATGTGGTGATACCTTCACAGTTTCGGCGTATGCGAATAACTCTTAAACCAGATCTGGGGCACTTGTGATTTTTCCTGGGCCAGCAAGACGATGGAATGAGCTTCAATTTGATATATAGGAAAGCTGGTAAAATTAAAAGAAGCCATCGAAAGTTCCACTCCCCCCAAGGTCTAAGTCGGCAACCACATTAAATAAAGATTTCTATTCCCGGCGCGCTATAATTGACGGTTTGGGCTTCTCGCTTTAAAAACGAGTAGCTCTTAAACCCGATCTGGGCCACTTCTAATTTTCCTTGGGCCAGCAAGAGGATAGAATGAGCTTCATTTTGGTATATAGGAAAGCCAGTTAAAATTAAAAGAAGCCATCGAAATTTTCCCCCCAAATGAATGTGGTGATACCTTCACAGTTTCGGCGTATGCGAATAACTCTTAAACCAGACCTGGGCCACTTCTAATTTTTCTTGGGCCAGCAAAACGATAGAATGAGCTTCAATTTGATATATAGGAAAGTTGTTAAAAATTAAAAGAAGCCATCGAAATTTTCCCCCCAATGTCTAAGTCGGCAACCACATTTAATAAAGATTTCTATTTCCGACGCGCTATAATTAACAGTTTGGGCTTCTCGCTTTAAAAGCGAGTAACTCTTAAACCCGATATGGGTCACTTATAATTTTTCTTGGGCCAGCAAGAAGATAGAATGAGCTTCATTTTGATATATAGGAAAGCCGGTTAAAATTAAAAGAAAGCATTGAAATTTTCCCCTCAAGTGAATGTGGTGATACCTTCACAGTTTCGGCGTATGCGAATAACTCTTAAACCAGATCTGGGGCACTTGTGATTTTTCCTGGGCCAGCAAGACGATGGAATGAGCTTCAATTTGATATATAGGAAAGCTGGTAAAATTAAAAGAAGCCATCGAAAGTTCCACTCCCCCCAAGGTCTAAGTCGGCAACCACATTAAATAAAGATTTCTATTCCCGGCGCGCTATAATTGACGGTTTGGGCTTCTCGCTTTAAAAACGAGTAGCTCTTAAACCCGATCTGGGCCACTTCTAATTTTCCTTGGGCCAGCAAGAGGATAGAATGAGCTTCATTTTGGTATATAGGAAAGCCAGTTAAAATTAAAAGAAGCCATCGAAATTTTCCCCCCAAATGAATGTGGTGATACCTTCACAGTTTCGGCGTATGCGAATAACTCTTAAACCAGACCTGGGCCACTTCTAATTTTTCTTGGGCCAGCAAAACGATAGAATGAGCTTCAATTTGATATATAGGAAAGTTGTTAAAAATTAAAAGAAGCCATCGAAATTTTCCCCCCAATGTCTAAGTCGGCAACCACATTTAATAAAGATTTCTATTTCCGACGCGCTATAATTAACAGTTTGGGCTTCTCGCTTTAAAAGCGAGTAACTCTTAAACCCGATATGGGTCACTTATAATTTTTCTTGGGCCAGCAAGAAGATAGAATGAGCTTCATTTTGATATATAGGAAAGCCGGTTAAAATTAAAAGAAAGCATTGAAATTTTCCCCTCAAGTGAATGTGGTGATACCTTCACAGTTTCGGCGTATGCGAATAACTCTTAAACCAGATCTGGGGCACTTGTGATTTTTCCTGGGCCAGCAAGACGATGGAATGAGCTTCAATTTGATATATAGGAAAGCTGGTAAAATTAAAAGAAGCCATCGAAAGTTCCACTCCCCCCAAGGTCTAAGTCGGCAACCACATTAAATAAAGATTTCTATTCCCGGCGCGCTATAATTGACGGTTTGGGCTTCTCGCTTTAAAAACGAGTAGCTCTTAAACCCGATCTGGGCCACTTCTAATTTTCCTTGGGCCAGCAAGAGGATAGAATGAGCTTCATTTTGGTATATAGGAAAGCCAGTTAAAATTAAAAGAAGCCATCGAAATTTTCCCCCCAAATGAATGTGGTGATACCTTCACAGTTTCGGCGTATGCGAATAACTCTTAAACCAGACCTGGGCCACTTCTAATTTTTCTTGGGCCAGCAAAACGATAGAATGAGCTTCAATTTGATATATAGGAAAGTTGTTAAAAATTAAAAGAAGCCATCGAAATTTTCCCCCCAATGTCTAAGTCGGCAACCACATTTAATAAAGATTTCTATTTCCGACGCGCTATAATTAACAGTTTGGGCTTCTCGCTTTAAAAGCGAGTAACTCTTAAACCCGATATGGGTCACTTATAATTTTTCTTGGGCCAGCAAGAAGATAGAATGAGCTTCATTTTGATATATAGGAAAGCCGGTTAAAATTAAAAGAAAGCATTGAAATTTTCCCCTCAAGTGAATGTGGTGATACCTTCACAGTTTCGGCGTATGCGAATAACTCTTAAACCAGATCTGGGGCACTTGTGATTTTTCCTGGGCCAGCAAGACGATGGAATGAGCTTCAATTTGATATATAGGAAAGCTGGTAAAATTAAAAGAAGCCATCGAAAGTTCCACTCCCCCCAAGGTCTAAGTCGGCAACCACATTAAATAAAGATTTCTATTCCCGGCGCGCTATAATTGACGGTTTGGGCTTCTCGCTTTAAAAACGAGTAGCTCTTAAACCCGATCTGGGCCACTTCTAATTTTCCTTGGGCCAGCAAGAGGATAGAATGAGCTTCATTTTGGTATATAGGAAAGCCAGTTAAAATTAAAAGAAGCCATCGAACTTTTCCCCCCAAATGAATGTGGTGATACCTTCACAGTTTCGGCGTATGTGAATAACTCTTAAACCAGATCTGGGCCACTTCTAATTTTTCATGGGCCACCAAGACGATAGAATGAGCTTCTTTTTGATATATAGGAAAGCTGGTTAAAATTAACAAAAGCCATCCAAATTTCCCCTCAAGGTCTAAGTCGGCAACCACATTTAATAAAGATTTCTATTTCCGGCGCGCTATAATTGACGGTTTGGGGCTTCTCGCTTTAAAAGCGAATAACTCTTAAACCCGATCTGGGCCACTTCTAATTTTTCTTGGGCCAGCATGAAGATAGAATGAGCTTCTCCTTGATATACAGAGGAAAGCCGGTTAAAATTAAAAGAAGGCATCGAAACCTTTCCCCCAAGACCATCCCGACGAATTTAATAATAAAGCGTTCTATTTTTAGCGCGCTGTGTAATTGACATTTTGGGCGTCTCGCTTCAAAAGCGAATAACTCTTAAACCGATCTGGGCCGCATCTAATTTTTCTTGGGCCAGCAAGGCCATTAGCAAGGCCTCCATTCTAAATTTAACTTCGGCAGCTCGAATGTGGTTCCGCTACCTCTAAGATTGTAGCGTATTCTCCCAAACTGGAATAAGTCTCTTATGTACAGTGGTCCATTACAATAGAGAGCCTTAGAAAGACCAAGGATTGAAAATTCCTACGTTGTCCTAAGGATGATAAATTAGCTATATTTAGTAATTGTTCATAAGATACAGACTTTCCGTATCCTAGTAATGCTCTTAAAATATGATAATTAGCATCCTCCATTCGGTTCCATTGTCCTTTGCTGATACCAATTAAGAGTGGACTACAATAGTCAAAGTGTGGGACTATGTATGTTTTATACAGCGTTATCATGGTATCTGTGGGAACGAAACGGCGAATTCGTCTAAGTGCTGCAGCCTTTGCGTGAGACTTCTTGAGCTGATCTGTAATATGTTCCTTATAGGACAAACTCTTGTCCAAGGTAACTCCCAACGCCTTCAGGGAATCGTTTAGTTCTATTTTGTGGCCATTCACCTGCATATCATATTGGTACTTGCACGGTCACACATAAATACCTTGGGTCTTTTTGTTGTTAATAGGAAGACGATTCTGCTCAAAGAAAGTTGACAATAGTTGTAAATCATTGTTAATTACAAATTGGAGAACCATCAGTAGTGATAGACCCCACTATGGAGACCAAAGGGATGCCGCCTCATTAAATATTCAATTTTTAATTACTCATTCCAGGCTCCTTTAGGATCCTCTAACCCTAATCTCATTACGTCATTATGTCTCGTGCTCCTGTAGGACCCCCTAACCCTAACTGACAATCAACCCCCCGGTTTTCTTCTACGTCACACTTATTATTTATTCATTCTCATGCTCCTTTGGGCCCTTCTAACCCTAACTTCCCCCTGACCCTAACTGTCAAGCAACCCCCCGTGTAATACGTCATTCTCCGACTGTTTTCCGACGTTCAAAAGGCACTAGACGTATATCCTTATAAGTGATAGTAACCAACAATTTTGGCTGAATTATCGCTTATTTGACTTTAGTGTATAGTGTAAGAGAAACCTTGGATGAAAGAAGTATATTTAATAGGGCATTCAGGAGACGGATAATAAGGAGCATTGCTACCAATATTTGCATAGATCATATGTAAAAACTCATTAAAAAACTCATTAAGAGTCGTTAACAAATAAAACAATGAGACACGTTCAGGCAAGCGGACTTGTAACCATAGAGAATGTACAGCGTCGCGTCGTTTCATTCGAACTCTGTTCTCGTCCGAGTATTATCGAAAGTTTTTTGGCGTGTTTTGGAAAGTGTTCTTTGGATTTATTCTCTTTGGCTGTGATCAAGATGTCTCAAACAGTAAGTTGATCTAATGAACATTTATGAAACGTTTAGTCATTGAATAAAACTCTAGAATTTGTGTTTACGAAATTCCCTTTTACGTTTCTAGATTGATATTGTTGATCTCATCAAGTCTTGCGAGACTGAGAGTGCTCTTGAGTTTTTTGAGCAATCGTTCGTGCTCACCAAGGAGCAGAAATGGGCTGTCCTTCAACAGAAGATCGTGTTTTGGACCAACGCAATGGCCGATGAACTTCAACGAGAGACCGAGACACCTTCCGACTTAGTTCCTGACCTTATGGCCAATTGGACCGATGAAGAACGTCGTCTATTCAACGAGGATTGGAACAACGATGATTTCTTGTGCCCTGACGAAGAAGGAGTCCACAGTGAATGTCATGAGCAGCCTGATTCTTCTGAACCGCTCGAAAACCAAGTCGGCGAAGGCGGCAAACGAAAGCGGGGCAACGACGCCGAGTCTTCCCCAAAACGACTGAAACCCGAAGATTACTTCACCATTAAAGCAGTTAAGCAGGTCAACGTCCGAAAGTTCAAGACTACAGGTACTGACTATACTGTTCAGTTTAAACCTTTAAATATTCATGGGGTATCTGATGTTATGTCAGTATTAAACAGTGCTTTTAAGCACTTATTTGATCGGTTAACCACCGATATGTCTTCTCATGACCAAGTTCGCCTTATCCTGAATTCCCATGAACTCGACCGTCCCATTTCCCTGCCTTTCCTTCAACGAGACCGTTTGACCCCTGAGAAATTCCTGGCCGCTGTGGAGAGAGTCGTCCAGTCGAATACCCAGTTTACGTTGGATGAATCGGTCAACATCAACATGGTCCACGTCGAAATGCCTCATGGTGGTGCGAGAAAACGGCGCGATGTAGTAAATCTCCAGAGCTACCTCAACAAGAAACGGTGTCTTCTACAAATTAAAAACAAGGATGACCTGTGTTGTGCGAGAGCCATCGTCGTTGCCAAGGCGAAGTTAGACAAAGACCCACAATACAAAAGTATCGTTGCCCATGGTAAACCCTTTCAAAGTCATTTGGCCCACGAACTCCACGAGACCGCTGGTGTCCCTCTGGGTCCCTGTGGGATCCCCGAAATCAAAAGGCGACGAGATGGTATTTTCTGGGCCAAACACCAAAGAGGAATTCTGCGAGTGGCTTTTCCAGAGGGAAAACGCCAACACGACGTTCATCGCTCATAATTTTCAAGCGTACGATGGATATTTTATTTTACAGTACCTGTACAAGAACGGTATCGTGCCCGAAATTATCACCCGTGGTGCCAAAATCCTTTCTCTGATGGTTACAGAACTGAACATTAAATTTATTGACTCGTTGTGCTTTATTCCCATGCGTTTAGCTGACTTCCCCAAGACCTTTGGTATCACTGAACTCCAGAAAGGCTACTTCCCACACTTCTTCAACAGAGTAGAGAACCAAGACTATGTATGATCGCTACCCAGACGCCAAGTTCTACGATCCCGAGGGTATGAGGCCTGGCGATCGCGAAAAGTTTTATGCGTGGTACAACGACCTCGTCAATCGTAACTACGTCTTCGACTTCCAAGAAGAAATCTTGAGGTACTGTCAGTCTGATGTCGACATTCTCCGTCAATGTTGTCTTGAGTTTCGCGAACTCTTCAAGAATGTGACCGATATCGACCCCTTCGCCCAATGTCTTACCATCGCTTCTGCCTGCAATTTGGTTTTTCGCAAGACCTTCTTGAAGGAAAACACTATTGCCGTTATTCCGCCATGTGGGTACAAACCCGAAAACAAACAGTCAGTCATCGCTCTGAAAATGCTTGCATACATCGCACAACGTGATGATATCGCCATTCGACATGCGCGCAATCGTGGAGAGCAACGCATTGGGAAATACCTCGTCGATGGGTACAACGCCGAAACGAACACGGTGTGGGAGATTCAGGGATGCCTGTGGCACGGTTGTGAACGCTGCTATGCCAGAGACACAGTCAACCCGGTTAATGAATTAACCATGCACGAACTCCATCAACGAACCTTGGAAAAGATACAGTTCCTGAAAGACAGAGGATTCAGTGTCGTTGAGATTTGGACCTGTGACATTGATCGTCAACTTGCCGCAGACCCTGAGATGAAAGCATTCTTTGAGAATTTCGAGATCTCCGAACCTTTGGAACCTCGCCACGGATTCTTTGTGGACGTACCAACGCGACACGCCTGTTCTACGAAGCTCAACCTGGAGAAAAGATCCGATACGTCGACTTCTGTAGCCTCTACCCCTGGTGCAATAAATACGGTGAATATCCGCTTGGGCACCCCCAGATCATCACGGAGAACTTTGGTCCGATCGACGAGTACTTTGGCTTGGTGAAATGTTCCGTTCTTCCCCCTCGTGGCCTCTACCATCCTGTTCTTTCCTACAGAACTCAAGGAAAGCTCATGATGCCTTTATGCCGTACTTGCGCAGACACTCTTCAGCAAGAACCATGCAGCCATTCCGATGCTGAGCGAGCTCTCCATGGTACTTGGGTCACCCTCGAACTCCAAAAAGCATTGGAAAAGGGCTATCGTCTGGTCAAAGTCAATGAGGTGTGGCATTTCCCAGAGCACACTGATGGCCTCTTCAAAGACTACGTGGACACGTTCCTCAAAATCAAACAAGAGGTAAGATATTAATATTATTTTTCACATGTTACTTATCAATTGTGACTTATTATCTTTATTCTTCTTCAGGCGAGTGGTTTCCCTGCAGACTGCGACACCGACGAGAAGAAGGCCCAGTACATCGCTGATTATACTGCCAGCGAAGGTATTCAGCTGGATCCAAACCACATCATCAAGAACCCAGGTCTGAGGGCACTATCCAAACTGATGCTGAATTCCTTTTGGGGTAAGTAATTTTATTCGTAATTTAACTAAAAAACGCAGTGTTTAATGTTTTTTCTTTTCTCTGTTATATCTTTCTTGTAGGTAAATTTGCACAGCGGCCCAACATGACTAAGGTTAAGATCATCTCAGATCCAGCCGAATACTTCGACCTGTTGTCGAGCGACAAAGTTACCGTGACAGACGCCAACTTCATCAACGACGAACTGATTGAGGTCCACTTCGAGAACGTCGACGAGTTTGTTGAAGCCAGTGGGAAGACCAACGTTGTTATCGCCGCCTTCACGACAGCCCACGCCCGTCTCAAGCTCTATGGGGTACTCGAGCAGTTAGATCGCCGAGTCTTGTATTTTGACACAGACCCGGTGATCTATGTGTCGAAGGAAGGTGAATGGGAACCGCCGACCGGTTCCTACCTAGGAGAGCTGACCGATGAATTGGATGGCAACTTCATCACCACTTTTGTGTCTGGGGGCCCGAAAAACTATGTGTACCAGACAAACACGGGTAAAACCGTGTGTAAAGTTAGAGGGATCACTCTTAATTATAGGACCCAACAAAAACTTAATTTTAATGTAATGTGTGATATGGTGTACCTCAATGTTATGTGTGATGTGGTAGATCCTTTGTCTGTAAATATTCCAAGTAAAATTGTGCGTGATAGAAAGAATAAGGATGTGGTGACTAGGAGTGAGACTAAGGATTACCGAGTTGTATATAATAAGCGTGTAATTGTAGATAATTTTGACACTTTACCTTATGGATTTTAACTTTGTGTGCTTGTAAATAATTTTTAACTTTTGTGTGCTTGTAAATAGGAATATTATATATTTTATTAACACTATCGTCTTGTTTTGAAGAAAAATGTTTGCCAAGAGTGGGATTCGAACCCACGCGTGCAAATGCACATTGGATCTTGAATCCAACGCCTTAACCACTCGGCCATCCAGGCATTCACATATTTTATAGTCATATTTGAAGCTAAATAGAAAAAATGTTTGCCAAGAGTAGGATTCGAACCCACGCGTGCAATTGCACATTGGATCTTAAGTCCAACGCCTTAACCACTCGGCCATCTGGGCATTTATTGGATTATAATTTAATTAATTGATAGACGAATGTGCACGGGGGGATAGGAAACATACTCAAGTGATAGGAGCACCAGGGTGGTGGTCGATAGGGACACAGGGACTAATATTAGTCCCCCCGGGACACATTTGCAAAGTGAATATTAATTATAGGGACACCGGGACTCATATTAGTCCCCCAGGGACACATTTAAAACAATACAATTTCTGAAAATGTTCAGTTAGAGCTATGCCTCGAAAGCGTAAGGATTGTCCGATTTGTGGAAAGAAAAGCTTGCCCAAATTATCAAATCATTTGGCTGCCACGCACCACCTGTCCTCAGAAGATAGACAATCTCATCTCATTCGTGCTAAAGTTACTCCTTTAGACTTAGAAACTATTTTGAATGAATTACACAGACTTATTCGAAATACTAAAGTTACGAAGCAGCCAAAATGGTATAAATAAGATTTCACAAGATCGGTCTGTTCAGTTTAACTATGTACTCCATACAGTTAACACACCCTTTTGGGCTCTTGGTCTCCGGGGGGACCAAGACAGGCAAGACAACGTTTGTCAAACAATTGTTGGCCAATGCACAAATCATGATCGATCCACCCCCAGAAAATATCATGTATTTCTACTCGGAATATCAAGATACGTTTGCCGAAATAGAAACCCTAATTCCAGGGATTCAGTTTGTCCAAGGTTTACCCGAATCGATGCTGGATAGCATTAACCCAAGAAAATGTGTACATCATTGATGACATGATGGGAGAGAAAGACGCTGAAATTGCTAAGCTATTTACGAAAAAATCGCACCATGGGAATCTAAGTGTAATTCATATCGTGCAAAATTTGTTTCACCAAAGCAAAGATCACCGAACCATCTCTCTTAATGCTAGTTATCTCGTGTTAACCAAAAATGTTCGTGATGCGAGTCAAGTGACTCATCTGGCCAAACAGTTGTATCCTAGCAACACCAAATATTTCCAGCAAGCCTATCAGATGGCGACTAAAGAGCCGTATTCCTATTTATTTGTCGACCTAACTCCGACATGTCCCGACGAAATCCGAGTAAGATCCGGGATATTTCCGACAGACACCCACCACGTGTACCAGCCCAGAGTATAAAAGGGGTTGTTCAGTGACAATGCGATCATTTGATCATGTCTGCTTGTATAAGAAGGAACTGCGATGTTTTAAAAGTATTGGCAAAGTGTAATCCTCAACTGCGAAACGCAATTATAAAAGCAGCCGACGACGATTTAATAGAAGCCATTAGGCAGTGTCTTTTGAACGTGTGGTGTGAAACAATTAAGATTGCTCCTAAGACAGCAAGGAAACTAGCCCCTTATAACGATCATATCAAGTTGGTTGCTGATAAGCGTCATCCAGTAACAAAAAGAAAAAAAGTCATTCTACAAGAAGGTGAAGGTTTTCTACCGTTTCTCTTAGCTCCTGTGCTTGAACAACTAGCGAGTTTTTTAACCAAATAATGGAACACGTCAGGAGATTGTTGCTAGTTCCAGAACATATGACAAATCGAAAGAAACCCTTGGTCACTCCTCTAACAGCGCAGGTGAATGAACTAGATTCAGAAATGCAAAATCTTCTTAAACGTCAAGATATAACACAAGACGAGAAAGTGAAAATGTACGATCAGTCGCTGCAACGTTATCTGGGTTATTACGATAAAAGAATGAGTAGTCCAGTACGTGTAAGCGTCATACCGCCTACAACACCCATAGCTGACGAGGACAAACCTAAAGAATCAGTGAATACAGAAGAGACTGCTGAAACAGCACCCTCCGAGTTGCCTGGGGAGATAGAAACTGACATTTTAGAAAGTGTACCTGTAACAATGAAATCAAGAGCTCGACAGCTGGAAACTGACATTTTAGAAAGTGTACCTGTAACAATGAAATCAAGAGCTCGACAGCTGGTTAAGAAACTTAAAGCAAATAAAGACCTCATAGGATGGACTGACCATGGACAGATGGTGTTTAAAGGACGACCTATTCCAGGTACAAATGTTATCGACTTGGTCAACGATTCTCTACGTCAACGAAAGAATTTCAACCCTGCTGGATGGCAACTTTTCGCAAAAGCATTAGGAAACATGAATGTTCCCGAAGGAATTATCAGAAATGAAAATCGTTTGAGTATATTAAGAGAATATAAGACTAAAGATATTTCAGACACCACCCCCCTGACGTCACCGGTAGCCCCAGCAACATCGAAAAGAACAAAACAGAAACGAAGAGACAAAAACATACATCCATATAAATGGGTTAAATAAATTTATTCCTTGTAAAGCTTTGATATTACAATAAAGAATTGTTTACAACATTATTTGTCTTGTATTTATATTACACACTATAATATTTACGCATAAAGTCACGAACTATCATGTCATTCCATTCTTTATTATCAGTAAACATGCCAACAATTGTTGACATGGGTATATTTCTACATCTATGTAAAGCATAAAATAAACAATATTGTCCACACACGCGAGACCCTAATGACTGTAAAGTCTGTTCATTCCAAGTAAAGCTGCTAGCATGATCTAGTAAAAACGTTTCAAAGGTTTTGGTATAAAAGCTCGGTCCTTGTCCGTACGAGTCCATGAACTCCCCTTGTCCATCTGAGGTGATATAAATTGCTACCCAATGCGTACCAGGCCCCATACTAGGATCCACATTCAGAATAAAACCTCTAGGTCTTTTCAGTATCTGACTTGGTATACGATCCGATGGTAACACGTCTTTAAATACGGTCTTGGTAAATGGATCACTTTTCAGGACGTTCAGGATTTGTAGAGTGTTCATCTTAACTGCTAAAGTCACATAGAACGTTGCGGTTGGCGTCAATTTCGATAAGACTTTGAAATTCTCCAAGCACCACGATATTTATAGCTGTTGTCAGAGCCGTTCCAAACTGACATTCTATCGATACGTTTCCATTTTTAATCGGTTGAATATGATCGCTCAGACAAAGATCAGCTGTCAGATCAAACACGAATAGAGTGTACCCATTGGCATACTCGTCTCGTGTAATACCATTGCCATCATTTTGAAATAACTTGTTAGTACCAGCACACAAGGTTTGAAACGCAGACACGTAGTTACTTCCTCTCGCAGCAGCAAATTTCAGTTGTAGGGGTTTTCCAGGCAAATGCTCCCCATTTACCGTTAGACCAAGAGAAGTGATGTCGTAGTTTTTGAAATTGAAAGGATCTTTGGTATAGGTACCATTATAAGCATCTGCATCGGCCATTCCAATGACCACTCGATCAGGTATAGGGCCTTGAAATATATTTGGTTGATTGCCTGACATATTTCCCCTCGGTACAGAAACGACTTTACAACTGACACGATTGATAGGGTACTTGGCCGTGACACGTTGAAGGGCATGGGCATGAGCCATCATAACGGTAGAAGAGACGTTGACACGTCGAACGCGAAATACACATTCTTCCAAAACCACTTTAAAGTCAGGATGATCTGCTGACGACACTAGGGAAAATGGGTTTCTCGAACGCACTAGCTTGAGCTTGATTGGTACAGCACCAAGGATATAACGGGCTTGTGCAAACAGGTCGGAATGGATTCTACCTTCCATAGCCACAGACTTACTTTGACTTGCATGAACATACCGCAGTTTCAAACCCTTGTTTGCATCGGCATCTACTGCCACGGGGTTCACAACATCCATTCGACCAGCTTGATCTTTATAGAACAGCGCTGAGGTCAAATGAGATGATTTTGCGTCTTTGCTAAAGTTCAGTACAGTTTCCATATATGATCGGTAGGGATAAGCAGTGCTCGACGGTGTGACAAGTTTGTTGTTCAGGTAAACTTCTACTTGAGAAAATAAAGCATGCATCCACAGATTTACAGGTCCGACTTACATTTTCATGGAGATTAGATCCGTCGTTGTTGGTTATTTTTGCTTTCACGTGTAAATAACTATTTGCTAAATCGGTATACACATCAGAATTTGCAGCACACAGAAACTCGATGGTGTCTGAAGCTCCAATACTCGACACTGGATCTATATCTTCCCAAAATCCCTTATTCATTTCTACTTGTGTAGCAGGCATTACAAATAAATCTAATTCTGATTTTGCACACTCACACGAATCTTTATGTAGGGCACTAAAAGCTTGACTCATGATTTATATTTTATAAACGGTCCAATCTTTGGTTCCGTAGGCTCAGATGTTTTCTTCTTCACAGTTTGCGAACGACTGACGGTTTTACGTCTTGTGTTGACTTTTATAGGAGAATTCACCCGTTTGCGTTTACGACCGGCTCCTGATTGGTTCGTAATACGACGGACCCCTTTTTGAACAAGATCTTTCACGGCTTCAGAACCACGCCCTTTTATCGCTTGCTTTACATTCTTCCCTGCCAGAACATCTTGACCAACGTCTTTTGCAGCTTGCAGAGCTGTCTTTGTAACTCTTTGCAATTCCTGTTCGTAAAATGTTCCTTCTAACTCTTCTCCGTGATAATCAGCAATCTTGTACACTGGCGGTCGCCGGGGTACTCGCTTCGTGATGGTGAACGCCTCTTCGGTCCAGTTAGGTAAGTAGCCTTTCTTGAATGTACGTCTTGCTTTGCTAATCCGAACTTGGTCATCAATGTTGAATTTATATTTGATGGGTTTGCTGGACCCATCACCATACAGTTTTTGCCACACAATACTTTCGTTTTCTCGATTGACATCAACTGGTCTCATCCCAATACTACGGTGTCTCGAATGGTTGTATGAATACACTAATTTTTGTAGTACACCGCTATATTTCAACGTATTCTTAGCTGTGAAATATTTCCACATTTTCCCCTTCAACGTTCGGTTAAATCGTTCAACGATGGATGCCTTGGTATCGTTGTGTGTTGTAAAAAATCGAATATGTTTGTCCTTCAATAACTTTTGAAAGCGTTTGTTGGTAAATTCAGTTCCTTTATCGGTATGAAGTGTTTCGGGCTTCCTTCCTTTCTTTAGTATCTTTTCAAAGGCTTTAACCAAACTCTCTGCAGTCTTTGTTTTTAATGGTTCCACCCACGCAAATTTGGACAGTACATCAATAACAGTTAAAACGTATTTATAACCATTATTTGTTTTACTAAGCGAATCCATAATTACTAGATCGGCCTCCCACTCCTCGTCCATCGCTCCAACAATAACACGTTTTCGCTTAAAATTATGTCGTACGGGTTTATGCAAAGTATAGGTATCTTGTTGTCTAAGCCATGTTTTGATCTTGTTTCGGGATATCTGGAATTTACCGTCACTTTTTACGATACGGTATAAGGCATCTACGCCGCCAAAACGTGCCGGACTTTTTGGCTTGTAATACAGATCGTGAAGGTACTCTTCCGCCATCTAGTTCGGATGCCTGTATCACAATTTTCCCCCCACAACACACTGATATACAGCGAATCTTTCGAAAAATATTACGAAGGGCTATTTGTGGTAAACCTCCACAGCACGTCATGTTCACGCGACAAAGGTTAGATGTAAATGAATAAACAGAAGTCAACGACACGATATAAATGTAAACATATTTATTACGTATTAAATTAGAATACAAAAATTATATAAGTTCAACAAATGTTTAGTTTTGCAATATCTTCAACCATTTCGTTAACGGACTTTTGAAAAAGATATTCTTCGTAGGCTTCTTTAGGGTCACTCTTTCTACTTGTAAAGGATTCGCCCGTTTCTGCGTTCTTGTATTGATATTGTAATGGACTGCTGAAAAGACAGCCAATGTTATAAATTCGTGGCGAGCTCTCTGTAGGTTTCCATTCAAAGAATCCGCATGCATGTTGTCTTTCGTTAGGACACGAGTAAAACAGACGACCTTGGTTGTGGCCTTCTTTCTTAACTTTACGAGTATGGCAAACCATTCCGTGTTTACACAAAGGCTTTGGACTCTCAAAGACATCCCCCCATTGCCAAAACGAGCAGGGATTCTCTCGCTCAGAACAGACGAAGTAAGGTCTCCCGTAACTTTCTCTCATTTTGTCTTTAACCATTCGCAGTGTCGCCAATTTCTGATGGGTAGGACAGATTGGATGTAGACAGCCACTTGTCCGAAAAGCATCTACGGCTTTGCCAAACATATAACAATCTTCTTCAGGGCAGAAAAACTGACAGCTAGGCTTTTGTCCACAGAAACCAGAATAAGCCCATTCTGGTTGTTGAGTTAGATGCAAGTTTACCGTGAAGACACTCCATTACAACGATCTTACTCTGACAACAAACAGTAAGCGAATGATACACCAAGCGAAGTGACGCTGTTCAACTCTCTATGGTTACGCGCATATTAATCAGGATTTCTTTGTCTAAGTTCTGCCGTCGCCGGGACTCGCCCAGACTCGTTCTTTTGTTTAAAATACTAATGACCTCCTAATGAGTCATTAACATCAATAATGTACATGGAAATATGCAAATATCAGTCTGAGAAGCAGTGAACCAAGCCATCGGGATATAGTTTTATTTCGTTGGTATTTAGACAAGTCAATACATCTCAAATCGTTTATCGTTCTTCTCACGGCCTCTCTGATCGTTTCTTCGTCACAGGAGTCACTTACTTTAAGAACTAAAGCTAAATAAGCAATAATACGCCCAAAATTGGTCGCCTGCATCTCCCTGTGAATATTCACCAAGTTATCTCCACAGATTCGACCGTCTATACAATCGTACAACCCCTGTTGTTCGGTAAGTAAGGATTCTAAGTGAAAAGACAGAGTGTCTTTATCGATACTAATGTTATTTTTCCTTAGTTTGTCGTAAATAATATCCATTTTATCAAACGTTTAACGTACGCACTGTTTGGGTAAAGTGTATAAATGAAAGTTGGTTGTTATACTTATATAAGTCGAGTGCCAAAAATACTCGGAGAGCTATCGGTTATGACGTATTACACGGGGGGGTTGCATGAAAGCTAGAGTTGGGGGAAAACAAGTTAGGGTTAGGAAGTCCCAAAGGAACCTGAGAAATAATGATGTACGCATAAATAATGAGATTAGGGTTTGCAGGTCCCAAAGGAGCCTGAGACATAATGACGTAATCAGGTTAGGGTCAGACTGTCCCAAAGGAGCCTGAGACATAATGACGTAATGAGATTAGGGTTAGAGGATCCTAAAGGAGCCTGAGAATGAATAATTGAAAATTGAATATTTAATGAGGCGGCATCCCTTTGGTCTCCATAGTGGGGTCTATCACTACTACCATCGGAGAAGCATCAGAAGCATATCCAGTAGTGTCGTCTGCGTAGATCCTCAGCGACATATTAGGTATAAGATAATTCAGGTCGTTAATAAATATATTAAACAGTAGTGGCCCCAGGATTGACCCCTGTGGTACTCCAGATTTTACCATACTATAGTTAGAATAAACTCCTTGAATTTTAACACGCTGGTAACAGTTCAGCAGGTATGATGACATTAGGGCCATAGCAGATTTAGAGAACCCATATGACTCCAATTTAGCTTACAAAAGGTTGTGGCATGTAGAGTCGGACGCCTTACTTAAGTCCACAGCGACAGCTACAACCGGCTTTCTGTCATCCAAACTTGCTTTCCAGTCTTCCGTCATTTTGATCAAGGGCGTACAACACGAGTGATGCTTTAAAAAGCCAGGCAAGTTCAAGGACAGCTTTGGATATATGTTCAAATAAAATTTTCTCGAAAAATTTAGATAACGCTAGCAAGACCGATACCTGCCTGTAGTTGCTTTTATCTGTATCATCATCCATTTTGAACACAGGGATGAGGTTACTACGTTTCCATTCGGTCGGTAAGGAATTTTCAGAAATAAAATAGTCAAACAAAATGGTCGCTTCGTCCGCAATGACTGGTGCTGATGCTCTAAGGAGGCGTGGAGACATGTTATCGACACCAACAGCCTTTTTTGGATCTAAATCTTCAATCATTTTTCTGACGCATACGCTGGTAACTGGTTTAAAAGAGAAGTTTTGGGTAACGTTTCTCTCTGATATTATCTTGATACTTGGGTGGTTAGCAAAGTCTAAATCCCCGGTTTCATTACTACTATCTCCGCAAGGCTCTGTAATTTCCGCAAAATGTCTATTAAAAGGTTCAGCCACAGCACTAGGGTCTGTGACGACCCGACCGTTCTCTACGAGGGTAATAATATCCTCTTTATTAACTCTTTTATTCGGCAGAAGTGGCTTCATTTTCTTCCAGAATTCCCATGGGTGTTTAGACTTTGTAGAGGCATCAAGACAAAAGGCCTTAATTCCCCTACGCTGTAAGGATGTAACTTTGTTTCGCTGACTTTTATATGTCTCCCACGAGCAGGGTGTTGGGTTTCTCCTATGAAGCTTAAACAGCCTATTTCTCAATGATATTTCCCTCTGCAGTTGAGGAGTAATCCACGGTAGCTGGTCTCCGCGTATCCATTTTTTTTAATGGGCGCATGTTGATCTAATATGTCTTTATATAACGTACTCCAATGATTCCATATGTCATCGGCATTATCATATGGAGAGGCGCTATTCCAAGGCACTGTCCTCAAATCATCAAGAAATTTCGCTTGATTGAAAGTTTTCATGCTTCTATACTCCAATAACCTTGGCTTTGGTCTTAGTAGCTTGTTTCGTCTGACTACGTATATCAGATCAGATCATGATCGCTTACTCCGAGGTGTAGCGTACCCGCTGTAGCGTATCTTTCCTGGTGACTCGCCAAAATAACGTCAATAAGGGTTTTTGTCTTATCTGTCACCCGTGTCGTTGGTTCAGTAATTAGATTTTCAAAACAAAATCTCCAGCCAAAGTCGGTCAAATTAGTGCTGGGAATCCGATTCTCTTCACTGCTGGTATACTTATCCATATTAAAGTCACCTAATAGCAACAAATCATTTCTCGTTTTATACATAGTTTCTGTGGCGCTCGTTAATGCAGTAATAAAATCTACTTCTTTAAATTTTCATGGTGATCTATAGCTTGCACACACAAGAAACCTGCTTTTATTAGAGTCCTTAGCGTCTAGACAAATCATTTCAATTTCCTTGGATTCTATATTTTTTTCATCGCCGAGACGAAGATCGATAGTACAGTCTCTTCAGCGTTATTAACGCACTCTGGTTTTTGGATGATTCGAAGAGACCGTAAGAAAGGAGCTGGGGGATTACTGGTTTACATCAGAATTAAATTATCCGTACTGTTAATATTCAAGTAGGCTATTCTAAAATTATATTTGTAATAGCTACTTACGTTAGCTTTAAACCAGTCGAGAGAATCACTACCATTGGAACACATGTTGTTATCGTCCGAGTTGTTACTCTGGTCCACTTCGTCTAGCCAATCTTCAGCGGGAGATAAGTCTTCTTGTCTAGAGACGTCTGGTCTCATAGGTAAATAGCATAACGAGCAAGTCCAGTCCATGTCTGGGTTGTGCAAATAGTACCGAAATTCAGCCTTGGATAATGACAGACACTTGCCGTGAGTTCAAGTGTTGCACTCACAGCACAAAATGGCGTCTTGATTGCTTCGCACAACTTTACCACAATCTTTACATGGGAATTTAGGGGTATAGTGCCTGTTAGGTCCTGGATTACTGTGGATATCTCCACACAAGGCCAACCGACTTACTTGGAAAGTTCTTGTTCCCTTTACTGTGTGCCTTATCCTAGTAAACGTAAATGTATTCCCTCATCTACCTCGGCTTCTCCTAATCGAAGAATGGCCGTACTCCTTCAGAACTTTAGTTATGCCAGAGAATATCGGTATCTTCTCTTCTCCAGCCAAATGAACAACCCCACTGTTATCAACATCCCACGTAGAAATATGAGTTATAAACGGACTGTAGGCCAACCATAAGACCAAAATATTGTTCTCCACAGACATAAGCGACCAACCGCCATGATTATCACTGAGCGATAAGTTACACAAATATGTTATCTGTTCATTTTTTGTCACATGTACTTCTAATCACTGCCTCTTTATATAATTTGAAAGTATTTTTTTTGTACAAGAGCCCCCTAGATGAGCTTATGCTCTTGAGGCAATTGTTTTGAATAAATATGTTTAAACAAAAGAAGACCCCAACTAAACCCATACTCATAGGTTATTCTTGTTTACTTTTATTATCCGTGTCCACTTCAATTAGTCTAAATAAGCACAAAACAGTACAAACTTGTGTTTTATTTGACCGGCGTATTAAATGACAACCTAACAAGATAAATGTAAACACTGCATTTATATATATATATATTGCAGATAAAGTTCTAGATGTTAGTGACATTTAGGTGGCAAAATACCTAACTTAAACCGTATTTTTAACAGTACTCCATTTACGGCTTGAATAATATTATAATTAGATTACTTTTTAAATTATTACCACGATTTTGGTGGAGCACTTTTATTTATCTGAGTGAAAAAGTCTGTACAACAATAGTTCAGCGCTTACAGGGAAGAATAAGTAAATATCTATCACTCCAACAAAAAAATTGTCTAAAGAAGATTAATTTCTTGACCTTTTTTAGTGGAGTACTGTAGTGGAGTACTGTGCAGGCCCGGCATGACTCAACTATACGAATCGGAAAACAATCGGAAAACTATTTCACTGATACTAATAGTCATCCCATACCCGTTAATAATATCGCTGAGCTTCATTCAGTTTGTAATCAATAAAAATAGGTACGCACTGCGTACAGCGGATACTGGTATTTGGCTAACATGCGTGAACAATGTAAATTGTATATCGTAAACACATTAGTGTACTGAAGATACTAGGACTTATTTAGTATATATTGTAAAGTAAACATATGATGGTGATCGTAAAATGAGTTTGGAAAGACCTGCAAGAAGCTGAATACTTCGAGGTGAGTGCTTTTGCAGACATAATGAGCAAATTAGATAGACTGGAATTTCAGCATGAATTTACAAACAAATCACTTTAAATTAAATTAAATTAAATTAAATTAAATTAAATTAAATTAAATTAACGCTGCAATTTAATGATTAAAACCGCAGCCTGTTTAAAACCGCCAAGGCTCCAAGGCTGGCTCAAATTTTCATCCCACAAACTGCAGTAAAACTTTAGTCTAGCTTGCAACATTCTTGCGACCAGAAAAAAACATCTAGTTAAAATTAATTCAAGGGATATAGTATCAAACATTCTTAGGGCCCCTCTCTCCTAGCTATGCCAGGCCAGGCTGAAAGTATTAACTCAACTAAACTACATCAAACATATTTGTAAATTTATATTGTACATTATTGATTTATTGAAAGCAAGTTACTTGTTATTATTAAATAGTCAATTGTTTATTTTAATACAGTACAGTTTGTGCACAACTAAGCACAGAGGCTTTGTTTTGGGTTTGATTTGATATTTGCTTTGAGATGCGAATATCGTCACAGCCTACACACTGACAGATGGATTGTCTGATGAGATTGTTGATTAGCGACTGACAAACACTGAAATACAGCGCTGAGTGAACTTGCAAATACAACAGTTTATACATGCACGTCTAGAAACAAGAAAAACTGCGTCAATGTTTGGAAATAAATAAAAATTCTGTATATAATTACAATATTAATAGTTGAGCCACATTATAAGCTGTCTCTTATTTTTAATCTAAATTATAACCAACTTCGAAGAAAGGCAAATAATTCCCAATGTTTAAGCCATGCCTTCCTGTGTTTTAATCCTCGTTCAACCACGGTGCAACGTACCATCAAACCTATATTCATGTCCTTAAAGGTCTTTATTAATCGCTTTAATATCCACTCTTGTTTATTGTCTTCTCGAAATGATTGCTTTGATCTTTGATAGCGTACTATATCACATTCGCTAAAGCGCAATTCGGCTTACGTTCGTTAGCGTTCGTACAACGTTCGTACATACGAATAAAGCCTCTGTCCAGCTCTTTGTGCCATCGTGAATGTTTCCAGTTAAAAATAGGTTCTCTCTTGCGAGGTTCTCCGCTCAGTATCGTTTGGCCTATGGATGACGTTTGATTTATGTAGGAATGTGAGTGTTTGTGATATAGTATGTGTCATGTAAATATGAATATGTCAATTTAAATTATGAGGTTATTAGTATTGGGGATGACGTGCGTGCGTGTATTCTATTGTGGCATGAAGTATAGTGTGATTTGTGCCTGTGAATATATGTTTCAGAATGTAGGCAAAAGGTGTCGCAAATCACCAATTCGCATCAGAGCATGGTGCGAATAAGTAACACCATAAAGCGACTATGCTGATTCGAAATATTTATAATATCTGATTATGGGTTAGAGGTATATATATAAAAAGGAAAAAGTATTAGGTAGAAAATAGTTTGTATATATATTTACATTTGGTGACATTAACGCATAACGTGCGGTTAAACGCATATTGACTGTTCTTGTGATAGTATTATTCTTATGAATTCTGACATATCACGACTGTGGCTGTCTTAATTGAAAGTTCGAAAATATCTATATTTTGTATATGAGTTGTTGAAAGTTTGACCTTGGTATGAATATTGTGATTTGGTATAAATTACACATTCGTAGATATTATATTCTTATGGATTGCTGATAAAGTACTGGGCATGAATGCAAAAGATGATTATTTGGGTGTAGGATGTAGATAAAATTATTGTAAGAGGCAAATCCCTGTTAGTTTGTAAGTGGATTTCCTATCGAATTAGAGAAGTGAAGTATAACTGGATTAATTCATTGGTTTATGGCTTAGTGTTCCAGGTTGCCGAAGGAAAAGCGTTGATATTTCTTGATCGTTGGTCCAGGGGCGGATCTAGGGTACGTCAAACACGTCAAGCGACTAACGTAAAAAAAATTGACTAATTAATTCAATTTTAAAAAGCTGACTAATTAATTCAATAAAAAATGGCTAAATATTTATTACTTTCCAAATTTTTAAAATTTTATTTTAAAACCGATTTCGAGGAGCGAATGCGAGCGCAATAACGCAATAAATCTCTCTACGTCCGGTCCTATTCATTCCCCCGTGTTGATTGCACGTGAGCTAACTATGCACCCGACCACTAGAGCAGTCTTATACGCTCGGCCTAGGGATAGAGGTGTAAATCTTTACAAATGGGTACAATTTTATACGTCGAACTGGCCGAAATACATCGAAATAACGAGCGCTGATTGGTCGAAAACAATGCAAATACGTCGGAAGTGCATGCAATTACGTCGGAAGTAAAGTTTCTTGACGCACTTGGGTTTTGATTGGCTGATACAGGACGGTTTGACTAACTTTGCCGCATTTGCAGCATCATGAACAGGATTGCTACTCGACTTCAAGCTTATGTTTGGAAGCCTGCAAAATGCGGTATGCAAGGGCTTAGTTCAGTCTAATTCTGTTCGATCGATTCATGGCTTTTACAAGCTTGTTAGATCGTGCGTTGTGTGCTTTAAAAAGCAGCGATGATGTTCTTTTGCGGCAAATGTATGTTGATTTGTCTGTGAGAATCAGTGCTTGTCGAGTACTGGCGGCCGGAGAGCATTTCCCCAAGATTGGGAAGACATCGACGGTGCTGAGACGTACGGTCTATTTGCCACAACACATGAAGGCGGACAAGCTAGAGTATTAAAGCCATATGTCGCTCTAAGGTAAGCTTATAGGTACAGTAGTTCATCAATATGGATTCAATATCGATGTTAGGCTGTTGTCATGTTACTTCCTTAACCTTTGTTGATATCCGTTCCATATTAGCATAATCTGCGTTGAGCACACTGGTATAAACCAATGCTATTAAATGCTTCATGTAGTACTATAAACACTACTTAGGTAGTGTTTCAATTCTAGATACTCACTATAGTATGTCATAATCATGATGCAGAGTCAGATTGCCTTTCCACAGTAGTTTACATAATACATTCGCCCTCAGTTCATATTTATACAAGTCAGTTAATTGTCTATATACTGTATATAACATATGGTATTATAAGTAATAACTTTTTAACATATAAGTAAGCCTGGGGAAACAGATCAAAAGCTAAGCAATAAATATCTACATGACATTTCTACAAATTTCCATGTATTATCGTTATACATCAAGTAAGCAAAATTCTTCTCACATGTGGCTATTATGAAATTTTAATCTGATCATTGCACTGGACAGGAATTGAACTTGGGTTGCTGGTGCCTGAAAACCAGACAGCTCATAGTAACATGGGTTAGTAGGGGAATGGGTAGTGGCATATTAGATGGGGGTTAGAATGATTGGGATGATGTAGAGAGTTGAGCTCTTCTATGTCTATTGTCCATGTAAGGTCCATTATGGTCATTAACAAAAGCTTCTCCTGACTCCTAACCAGACATTGTCTGCTTGGGTTGAGGTTTAAAAGGCAAGTATCTGGCATTTGAAAGCCAGACAGCTCTGGGTAGTTGGGGCTCAACAGCCATAGAAGGTAGCCCACCTTGCTCTGGGTTATGCAGAATGTTAAATTCAGCTAGACCTTCACTTGTGTGTTGGTCAGGCTGTCCATGTTGGATTCACTGACTGAAACAATGTAACTGGTGTTTCCTAGGCATGCTGATGAACTTTTTTATATTAGAATGTGACCACATATCTCTCTACTGTTTATTGGATTTCCCCACCCTCATTCCTGGAAAAACTTAGCCTTACACACTTGCAAACTATCACAAGGTTTCTACGAGAACAAGAAAATATCAATTAAAGTCCAATTTAGATAAAATGTTTCTTGAAAATGATAAAATGTCCATTAAAAACATGTTTTAAAACATTTAAAATTTTGCTCAAATGTGCTGTCAGAATGCAGGAAATGCCATTTCAGAAATCCAAATTTAAAAAATTTTCCAGAGAGGCGGGGGGGCGCCGGACCCTAGAAATATGGGCCCACAGCAACTTTGACTAAGGTATCAAAATCCTAGATCCGCCCCTGCGTTGGTCGTATACTTGTTGTTGGATTGGATTTCCAGTATTGATAATAATTATTTCTTCTTTGTCTTAGTTTTCTTATCCCAGCACGTGCATGGATCTGTGTCCTTTTTCAACTTTAGTAGATCTGGGTCCTTGAGTTTGGTTGGATTAACATTCTTTTGTGGTTTTGCCATTCGGCTGAGTATTGTTCTGTAGAGTGATTGTATGTAAAGTCATCGTGAAAGTCGAGAATGTACCAGTTGGTCTTTGAGGTTCCGGTTTCGTTTGCATGATATTAGTGGTGTGTTAGACCATAGAAGTTTGAGTTGTGGGTCATTCTCGATTAGGTGCCAATGTTTTCGGAGGATTAGTCCAATATGAGTGGTGTTGATGTTGTATGGTATTGAAAATGTTAAATTTGGTGTATTATTAGTGGTGTCGTTAGATTCATTTTGGTTGTTTGGAAATTCATCTTTAAATACGAGGTCATGTTGTGTGTAGTGTGAAATCTTTTGAAATGCGGTGTTAATTGTGTCATTTGCGTTGTCTCTAGTAGCTAATCAATATTATACGTAGGTTATCGAGACGTTGGTGCAGTGTGTTGTTAGTTATGAGTCGTCTTTATCTGAGAGCTTGACTGTATATAATGCTTGTTTTGCAGGAGTTAGGATGGAATGCGTTGTGATGTAATAAAAGTGTTAGATTGGCATATGATGGTACCATTGGAGAACTCATGGATGTGCCGTGTGTTTGAAGGTACTATTTACCATCAAATTCAAAATAGTTGTTGTGAAGTGCGAAAGTTAGTATTTCCTGCATGAAATTAGTGTCAATGTTGGTGTTATTATGTGTTAGTATTTTGTTGATTGAGGCGGTAATGCCTTCGTCATTAGGAATATTAGTGTAAAGGCTTTTAACATCTATAGTGACTAAATATGATGTTGTTTGGGAGTTTGTGGTTGAGTGTAAAGATACGTTTGAGAAAGGCATTGGAGTCTTTGATGAAAGAGGGGTTAGTGTCGACTGGAGGTTTGAGGAAAAAATCAGCATATTTAGATAAACCTATACACTCTTAAAACAGGTGTGTAGTTACTATACACCTTTTTTGTCGCAAAACGTACACACTGTCAGGTGTGTTGCTACAACACAGCATTAAGTGTGTGATTACTACACACAGTAATATGTGTAAAAATAACACACCAACAGTGTGTAATTTTACACAATACACACCTTTTTGTGTGTACTAATAACACACCATTTGGTGTGTTTTTTGCTTGTCGCAAAAACTACACACTTTCACATGTGTGTAGTTTAAAAGGTGGGTTGTTTCAACACACCTTGTGTGTCAAAACAACATACGTTTAATGTGTGTAAAAATACCATTACAACACACCTTACATTACACACCTTGTAGAAGCAATGTTCATGTGGATAACACACAATAGCTTGTATGACACACCTTTTGTAAGGAACTTAGACATATGAAAACAACATTGATAAAAGTTCAAACATTTATTTACAATTGACGTAACTGAACTTAATATTATATAAAGCATTCAAAATGTCAATGAACAACTATCTATAACAAATTCTTACACAAAGAAAATACAATTATGTTAATAAGCCATGCATGTATGCACTTACAAAAATGGTTGCAGCCAAGCCAATATATTTCATAATGATAGAAAGATTAGTAAACTCTCTATAGTGTTGTTAATAACATCAATATCACTGGTAAATGTGAAAGGCAAAACAAACCTAAAGTATGAATAAATTAAGAACCCTTTGTTGTTGCAACCATTCTCTAGGATGGATAGAGAATGGTCACTTGTGCTCTGTGATAAATAAAGTCTCTCGAATTAAATAGTTCTCATAGAGCACACATGACCATTCTTACCCTTTACATAAAGTGCAAAAAATCTCAATAACTAAGTAAAGTTTTACATAAAATACAAGGTTAACTAATAACTAAATGCCTCATAAAATGTTTAAAATGTCAATAACTAGTTAAAATGGTGAAAATTGAACTAAAATACAAGAAAATTAATAAACCAAATAAAGTTTTGTGTAACAAAGCACACATAAATTCCTATTTACTGGCAACAGTCTTATCACAAAAATTTTGCACTTCAGGTAAAAATGAGTTATACTTGCTGTATCGATAGCTATTTGACTCAACACAAAGCAAACCAACATCTTGCAAAAATAATAAAACACCTTCCAAAGCAGCAGGATACCCAACATCAAAAACATAATAACATGCAATACAATAAAACAAAGCTTCCACTAAACATGTTGACGGACATGCACAAACAACATTTTGTTCACCGCATATAAAGATCTGCTGAACATCCTCATCTGCTCCTCTGCAAACTATTCGGAACTCAACCATCTTGGATGCAAACATCCTTTCTGCTGGTGTTGATGGCTATGGAAATACAAAACATATATTTATATTAGAAATACACACACACACACACACACACACACACACACATATATATATATATATATATATATATATATATATATATATATATATATATATATATATATATATATATAAGTGAGTTATGGTTCACGAAATGTTAGAGAGTGCTCAATACCATATATATAGATAGAGCAAAATACAAAGTATAAAGTATAGTTTTACCTTAAAGTCTTCGCTACCAGAGGTTTCACCCTAAAGTCGGGATCATCAGGCGACTCTAGGGTGAAACCTTCGGGACATCAGGATCATCAGGCGACTCTAGGGTGAAAGTCTTCGCTACCAGAGGTTTCACCCTAAACGGGATCATCAGGCGACTTTAGGGTGAAACCTCTGGTAGCGAAGACTTTAAGGTAAAACTATACTTTATACTTTGTATTTTTTTAAGGTAAAACTATACTTTATACTTTGTATTTTGCTCTATCTATATATGGTATTGAGCACTCTCTAACATTTCGTGAACCAAAACTCACTTATATATATATATATATATATATATATATATATATATATATATATATATATATATATATATATAAGTGAGTTTTGGTTCACGAAATGTTAGAGTGCTCAATACCATATATATATAGAGCAAAATACAAAGTATAAAGTATAGTTTTACCTTAGCGAAGTCTTCGCTAAGGTAAAACTATACTTTATACTTTGTATATATATATATATATATATATATATATATATATATATATATATATATATATATATATATATATATATATATATATATATATATATACTTGTTGAAATAAATTCTGAACATCCAAGATATATATGTATATACGCAAAGCTGTATTGTTTTAATAACAAAAAGTTATGAACAGGAGCTTTTTTAATCATACAACAGATCTTTAGGACACTATTTTATCTGTATCGTATAATGCAAAAGCTTCTTTCAAGAGCAGTTTAACAAAATTAATATACACATATAAATACACATATAGATATATATTGGCACTTTGTTCAGAATTTTTTTCAACAAGTATATATAAATGTATAAAAGAAATTAAAAAATGGCCGCCTGTGTTTATATAGCCTGATGCAAACATTAGAGTAAGTTAGGAGAATTAGAAAGTTTATGTGAACTGTGAGCCCAAGCAGTAGGCAAGGGCTTAGGCAACAATTTATTCAAATAAATTGCGGTTAATGCACAAACACTCTGCACATGCGTCGTGCCCTCTGGGTACCTGTAATCAGCTTTGGAGATAAGCCTCTTGAGCCTCTCGTGCAACATACGTAACATACCAAGTGCCCTCTGAGGACAAAATATACCGGTATATAATGGAAAGAATGCAAGATAAGTAATCGGCATTCCCCATATTATTCCATATCATGATCCACGTGCCTGGCACGCTCTATATTCACGTGTCGGTCCGAAAGTCCAGAGATATAGATTTAACTATCCAATCGCAAAACGCAAAGTATCCTTTCTCCGAGCAAAGGTCATTTTGCGCACTACTTAAGCAGCCAAAACGTGCCAAATATTATCAGTCTACTGGCAAGTGATCCAGAAACTAACAAAATGACAATTCTGAATAGCAGTTTAAGTTTTTCGGGGATTTTTATCCTAAGTTCAAAGCCCGCCTCGTCCACGTCGTCAACCCTCACATAATTCATCTAACCTGGTCCACCACCAACTGCCACAACCATTTTCGAGCAAAGCATTACAACCGAAGGCTCTGGTATGTAACCACAAGGCCCGCATCAGCGAAAAGTATTGTGAGTATGCTCCTTGCTTTCCCGTCCCTAGCATATATACTTGTGTCTTTACATCGCTTGAGGTTTGGGATTTCCTTCCTTACTAGACCTCGAGAATAACTTATTATTGCGGTCAAATGACTCGACCCAGTTAACTTAACTTAACTTGACCCTGTCGACAGCCACTCCAGTCTCGGTCAGTCGACGACTAATATATGGATACAAAAAGAAATAAAAGAATAGTATATATATAAATAAGGAGGCAATCACACAACTGTTCGAAACCTTCGATATCCTTCAATAGTTCTCAACTAACGCACTAATTTCTGACAATAAACACTTAAACGCATGATCGTCCAACAATCTGTTTCTAAAAATATCCAGGGCGGTTGTTCAAAGGCCGGTTGTTCAAAGGCCGGTTAGTACTAACTTTAACTCGTTATGCTGCGGCTACCATGAAACCTACCCGAAACCCGACGAAGGAATATCACTAAGACGATCGAAAGTCCTGCTAATGGAAATTATCGAAAAGCAGTCTGAAAGCGCAAGGACACATTCTTACGATCAACAAAAAAAAATAAATTATAGACTAGTCGCTTCAGTTAACGATAAGAAACATACAAGATGTGTAGCCTGATGTCTGTTGTTTGACATAGAATTCGGCATTCAAGACACGATATGGAGCGGCACAGTGACGCTTCAAAATTTTAAAGAAATTTCCCTGCGCGCGCCTTTAATGTAATACGTTATACCTTGGTGATCGATAACATAAGAGATTATTTAGAATATGTTTCGGCCCACGCATATTGGCGTCCCTATTTGATCACTGTGAGCGCAATAGGTTAACGGGCATGGCCAAAAGCAGACACGGTTCTAGCGCTGGTATATTGTGGCCTGTTATGAAAACCTATTTTTCTTCCAAATTAATATTTTATTTTAGCCTGTAGTCATTGCAGAGTCCCAGCCTATATTAGTTTCTTTCTGTTCCACCCTCTTACGATCTGTGATTGCACAACCCTTCCCTTTGTTTCTTTGCGTGTTTTTCTTTTGTTTTGCTTTGCTTTGCTTTGCTTGTCCCGTTTTCTTGTTGTTATACCAATATTAGATGACAGTTTTTGGCAAACCACAGACCCCCAAAACCACCAAAAGCCAAGACGGAAGGCACGTGGTTGCCACGGCGATATGACTCCTTATTGGTCTACATCCACTTGTACTTCAATTTGAAGTCCACACATGCAGAGATTAAGGCAAAGACGCTCCTCACGCACTCACGCAAGTTCCGAACATAACCGCAATTGACGCAAATTTTTGTTTTCTCAGTTCCGCAATAGCCTATTCTATTTTGTCCAACATCGTTGAATGTTCATCCCATTCCGACTTCGATCATCACCCCTAGACAGTACTCAACAAACCATGTGTTAAAATTACAAATCCAATAATAACAACCTCGAACCAATTTCCTACGCGATGCATACTATAAATATAGCTTGACGTTGTTTCGCAAGATATTGACACTCGGCACCAAATTTGTAACATAGCTGCTTTGTGGAGAAGCTGCTGGTTCGTCTTGGCTCCACCCAATTTTTTCCTGTCACTGGCTTTTCCCACGGGGTTTTTACCAGTGTTAGGTTTTTCTGGCCTCCCTGACATTCCAGAAAGTAAGCTTGAGTGTCGGTATTTGCCTAACAACACACCCATTTTTCCCAATCCTCGATTCACACTTTAGTAGTACAACTAGCGTCAACTGCGGTCATTTATATGTTAAACTGACTAATGATTCGTAGCAATTATCGAACTATATACAGTACTCCTAATCCAATCCATAAATATTTCTACTTTCTAATTATTACTAGTTTAAATAATATACTTTTACTACTATACAAATCCAAAACCTTCAGTGGGGGAATTATCACTGCGTTCAATTCGTTGACACCAAGATCCACATGACGTTGTGTGACACCAAGGTCCACATGACTTACTGCCAAATAAGTCTAGTAGTCTTTTCTCTTCCGTTTTCGGACCTCGTGGTAGACAGAGGAGTGCAGTGCATTAAGGCAACAATTTATTCAAATAAATTGCGGTTAATGCACAAACACTCTGCACATGCGTCGTGCCCTCTGGGTACCTGTAATCAGCTTTGGAGATAAGCCTCTTGAGCCTCTCATGCAACATACGTAACATACCAAGTGCCCTATGAGGACAAAATATAACGGTATATAATGGAAAGAATGCAAGATAAGTACTCGGCATTCCGCGTATTATTCCATATCATGATCCACGTGCCTGGCACGCTCTATATTCACGTGTCGGTCCGAAAGTCCAGAGATATAGATTTAACTATCCAATCGCAAAACGCAAAGTATCCTTTCTCCGAGCAAAGGTCATTTTGCGCACTACTTAAGCAGCCAAAACGTGCCAAATATTATCAGTCTACTGGCAAGTGATCCAAAAACTAACATCCGCCCACCACTCCCCTGCTGAAACAAAGCGATAAACATAAATGTGTAAAATATTAGGAAAGAATAGGCAACCATTAGTTTTCCTTTACATAAACCATAAAGACATTTAGCTCTTGTGTTTGCCGAAAGACTTCGAAAATATGCATATATTAGGTACTGTGTATGTATTCAAAAATTACAAATTGGAAATAAACTAAATTTTGATGCAGGGAATCGCTGTCCTCCGGACACCTCCTACCCCCACTTAAAAACTTAATCTGGCTCACTGCAAAGAAACGTGTCCTGAGCCACTTTTTCTCTCCCTCCCCTACACAGAGTAGCTGGGGTTCCGACCTCCGAGATCAACCCCAGCAGTCGGCGCTCCCGACTTGGGCACCCCCCTTGCCCTGTGGAGACTCATAGGCCTGGTATAATGTCACTTCAAAGCGGGTACACACTACCTAGCTTGATATTTACCATCCAGAGGTTGGCACCCCCACCTCAACGTCCAGATTTGTGTGATGCCACGATCATAGCTGCTGGACGATTTCCACAGCTAGGTATCCACACTTCTGGTCCCCCAGATAGATCCTTACCCCGACCCGGGCTTTGTGTCCGTTGGACTAGCTTTTCTCCTGCTTCCTTACTGCCAAATAAGTCTAGTAGTCTTTTCTCTTCCGTTTTCGGACCTCATGGTAGACAGAGGAGTGCAGTGCATTAACATATTTATAAGTACTTTCGAATTATCCAAAACTCAGTGAAGTGTTTGCATCAGGTTATTTAAACACAGGGCATCCATTTTTTTATTTTATAAAATAAAACTAAAAAATGTGCCGTGACATCACATCTGTGATAGTAATTGACCAATCACAGCGTGTGTAGGACTAGGACGCAACTTATTTTATAAATATATAAGAGAACAATGTTAAAAACAACACCGAAATTTAACAGTGACTTATATCGTAAAATGATATCAGTTTCCCTGCAACAGTTTTCTTCCTGGTTCTTCTTTGAATTTCATTGACTGCATCAACAATTTCATTACTCCTCAGCTCCTTGTTGACTTTAAGTACACCTTGAATAGTAGCTGAAATTCTTTTTGGTGCCCCAGCAACCTTCTCTGTGCCAATCATTCTTGCAAGTTCCTGTGTGATCTACATGTCCTTAACATAATGTATATTATTACTCATTTTAATTAAATATAAATAATAAAGTGACATTATATATATATATATATATATATATATATATATATATATATATATATATATATATATATATATATATATATATATATATATATATTGAAATAATTATTGAATGTGATTTCAAAGGCCCTTTGTCAGAGAGAAACGTTTAGTACTCAAACCTTACTATATTTCGAAATGTATTTCAACACTGCCTACGCAGCACACTACTGTATATATATATATACAGTATATATGTATTGAATTTCCATTTACTCTCATTTACACATACAAGATCTGTACAAGGCAAATCATCTTTCTGTACTAAGAATGTCTAGAATATTTTATATCCAACCAAAACTTACATTTACTGTCATGGCAATAGAAACATTACCTAAAATATTGTTGCAATATATTCCTCAAGTCGAACAATTCATTTGATAAGATTCATTGACAACTTCCTGTTTTGAATTTGTTTGGCAAATAATCCTTTTCCTTATTGGTTGTTCAAAAACCAGGGACCAATCAAATTCAAAATAGGAAGTTACCAATAATTTTTATCAAATGAATTGGTCAAACATAGCAAATGAATTGCAAAATTATTTTAGGAATGATTCTATTGCCATGACAGTAAAAAATATTTTAGCCAAAAAACTCAGTCATATAAACAAGTTTACATGGAACAGTTGCAGATAACCATTAATTCTAGAACATACATGTAATACTTACATGGTAAGGCTCTTCAAGGTAGGGACATTGTTGCAAGATATCTTGTACTGATTGTGCCTCATGTCTGATGAAATGTCTCCTCTTGATAAAAGTCTCATCCATCAAACCAGTAAATGTTTCTTTTGAGAAGTCACTCTTTTTTACAGCTTTTAACATATCCAAATTACGCTTGGCACAACTACAGGGACATCACCATCCAGCTTAATTTTCTTCGAAGTACTGCATGTTGCTCGATCATTTTCATCGTTTTCTTTTCCTCTAGCCTTCTTTGAAAGGCGACGTTGGTTTCGAAAGAACATACTGAGTTGTTTCTGCACCGACATCTATTTAAAACAATTTAAAAATTAAAATTACAATTACAATGTCATAATTTTTTCCCAATGTAGTTTTCCTACTGCAGTTCTTCATACAGTATGATCCAATTTAATTGAACTAACAAATACATAGTACCAATGTTAGCATTAGTTTTTTTGCAACAACCTGTTTTGATCACATCACACATGCATTTAATGACTTACAGTCGTTGGCACCTAAGCCTGTACACCGCCTGTCAAAAATTGTTCTAAATTTAAGTCAAAGTTAACCGTTTTGAAATCAACACTGTGGGATTGGTGAGACGTGATTGGCTAAGGGCACATTCATGTGACAATAATGTATTGGTTCAATGAAAACCAAATACGTTTCCAAGGTAAACAGTTAACTTTGACATTGAGTAATAAAACATGTTTCGACGGGCGGTGTACATGCTTAGGTGCCAATGACTGTATTGTGTTACATATCATTGTTATTGTCGAACAAAATCATTTTAAAGAAGCATGCACATCAGCACATGTGTTTCTCTCAGAACACCAAGAATCTAAATTTTCAAGTGAATTTGTTTGATAACAGCAAATATATATTAATTAGTTCCGATGGGTCATTATGTGTATGCAATATCAATTTGTTAAATTTGCATATCAAACAAACTAAAATATCTCAAAAACAAAGCAAGTAAGTGAAAGTCTGTAAAAGATGTTATATTATGTCATTTTAAGTGTTCTTTCAAATAAGAAACTTCATCTCATAGGCCCTTTATAAGACATTCTTTGAACATAAAAGTGTTGATAAGCCCAACATGTTTTATTTTTTAAGCTTAGTAATATATTTCATATAAAAAAAAGAATGCTTAGCCAGAATGCTATGTTGTATTTCCTTTACTATTTCAGTATATAAAGAAAGCTTACCCAGTAACGATCACCATGGACATCTTTTAACTCTGGAAAGCACTCACAGAGCTTCTTCGCCATTCGCTTATAATCACCCTGCTTTGGATGTCGACACAACCCGAAATAACAATTACCAGCATCTTTTATCAATTGTAGCCGAACTGTGAGCACTTCATTGCGATTTACAGCTTCTTCAACTCTAATCGAAAAACGATAAGGGATTGGCAGTTCATTAGGAAGACCTGATGTTTCATCATCTTCATTGCTTGTTTTCGAAGCTACAGTAGTTTTTGTCTTTGCAGCTACAGGCGTGCTTGTCTGGCATGGTTTCACAGCGGTAACCATTGGGAACTGGCTAGTTGATTCTTTGGTAGTGGAATTGTTTAGAGGAGTCAGTGGGCTCCGGTATTTGCTTTTTTCTGGTGATGTAATTATTTCTTCTTTATCCGATTGTAGTAAAGAATCAGATGCCTGAATTGGGCTGTCTTTAATTACATAATCCTAAGTGGTGAAAGAAAACAGATTAAGTTGGTGACAATGGCTCCTACACCAACTATAAAAGCACACACAATAACCAATTACACTCCATTACATGTAAGGATACAACTGGGGGCAAAAGTGTTGATAAACATGGTGGTTCTTTTCAATACATTTAAACAAGTAAATGAACAAATTTATTAAAAGTAAAAGTTTGATGCACACAACCCCTTTCCACTCACAACAATGATGATTGTCTGGGGTTAGTGTGCAGTGAAAAGTGCATTTGAAGCTCTAGCAACCACTCCTGGGAAGTGGAACATTTGTTGTAACTAGAGCTGGTCGCTAATGAGAGCTTAAAACACATTTTGCTCCCCATTGAACCATCCTACAAACTGAAAACAAATAATCTATGACATTTATATTTATTTTGGTGCTTATTCTTGTTGGAACTACACAAACAATGACAATTAATTTCTGTTACGTGATCTTGTTAATGGTAATTTTAACAAGCTGAATGAAATAATTATTTCTACTTAAAAAGGATTAAGAATTTACTCCGTCTGCCAAATCACAAACTCAACTTTCAATTGTTATATTCTCGTCCCAGGTCCCGCACATTCCAGGTGAAGCCAGGGTTCCACAACAAATTTTCCTGAAAGCTAGTTTTCTGAATTCTAATCTTAAAATATCTCTTTTTATATAGGCCATCCAGTCTTTTTAAACATCGATTAGGCGAAATTAATATTTGAAGATACCACATTTGAATAAAATTCGAAAATTGATCGTTCTGTCACCATAAATAATAAACATACCACCCAAGCATTTGAAAAAAGCACTTCAGCCACAACTGGCCTAGGGCCTGTGGAGGCATAATTTGAATCCAAAAAAATATGTTCAACTATCGGCCATCCAGTCTTTGTAAACATCAATTAGGCTAAACTATCTATTCTAGATACCATATTTGAATAAAATCTATAAAATTGATTGTTATGTGTTCAAAAATATGAAACATACCTTCTGGGCATTTGAGATCACGCGCTTCAATTGGAGTCGATGGGCCGTGTTGGGAATGACTTATTTAAGCTTGGCAAGATCTTCCATCAGTATTAATAAAGTAGGTCCATCGATACAGTTATCTGAAACAACATCCAAAAGGTGTTATACGAGAATCTATATGCTATTAAACTAATAGAAACAATTTGGATCTAATGCATGGAACGGTCAGACAAAGATAACTTACCACGCAATTTAGTAACGACTTCTTCGGGAAAAGCTAACCCAGTTCCAGGCACCTTGCTTCCGCGAAGAAATTCACAAAGCTCCTCGATAGCCATTGCTGTAAAATCCATATTGCAACCAAAAAGAAAATTATTCAACATGAAGTGAATACGTACGACAAGCGCTGACTTTGACTCTTAATATGTCGACAGTAAAGTGTAAACTGATAAGTGATAAAAACAGATTGGCTCTGATTATCTGGGAAGGTTCTCAGTGGGGTCCAGAAGTCTCAGGGGCACACATTCTGCAATGCGATTGGTCAGTCACAAACCCTATTAACGGAACCATGGCAACATTGCTCACGTGACATTCAGGCACGCGATCACGATCACTCGATGAACTGCTCCGATCCGATCATGTCTTCCATGTGGAAGTATTATTAAAATATGTCGATTTTCGAATGCAGTTACTGCAATTTCACCTGTCGACAAAGAGAACAAGAGTCGCAGTTTTTCAAACATTTAATAAATTTCCATTCGAACGAGCCAAATTTTCATATCTTTTGCAGTCACCCAGGTTGCAATCGATAATTTAAAGGGGTTCTTAGATAAAAAATTTCGATGTCGTTTTTTTTGCATTTTGTAAAGTACGGACACAGAAAAGTAAGTACACCAAGTTTCACGCGATTATCTTGTAAAACGACGCTGTTATTTACGAAACAAAACAAAACAAAACAAAACAAAACAAAACACAGATTTGGCCGCCATCTTAGGGTGCCGTAATATGAAATCCTATCCGCTCCTGACGTCATAGTCTTAACATTAACAAACGCTCGTGTAATGGTGTTGCAGACTTGCGCCCGGACTTGCAAAGAGCTGGGAAATTGAATATGCCTTCAACTCACTGCGTTGTACAAGATTGTAGTAATAGCTCAAACAGTAAAGGTGGGATATCACTGCACAAAAGTCCAATACACAAAAAAATAAGATCTCAGTGGGTTTGTTTTGTACGGACAAAGCGCGCCAATTTTTAAGCAGACAAAGACACGCGTTTTATGGTTTGTTCTGACCATTTCACTGATAATGCATTTGAGCGATCATTCCACCTGGAAGGATGTACTCGCCGTCTTAAGGTTGGTGTAACTCCAAGTATTTGGAAAAAAACTCAAGATGAAGCGAGTCAAGCGACACTCTCTGCAAGGAATCGACGTAAAGTAAGTTTGTTTGTGTTGTCACTCATTGTTGTCTCATCCGATGCCAAATTATAATTCAGGAGTTATTTTAATTTTAAATTAATCTTTGTTTGCTGTTTAGGTCATAAAAGAAATGTTTGAACAGAAACAAAAAGTAAGTAGGGGATGTTAAATTTGTATTATTCAATACTATAAGGCCTGTTTTAGACGTGGAACTTTTCATATGCCGCATCTAATGCAAATAAGCTTGAAAGATGGATTTGGTAAGTTACATAATAGATTCGGCATTGGCAAGTTGGTCACCTAGAAGTTCAACGACTAGTACTGGCCTAAATGACAGATATTTTACCAATGATTTTTAACAAATGTACTTTCCTATAATATTTAGCCTGCAACAGAAGAAGTTCCACGCAATCCAACTTCACATGAGGATCTCCCTGTCTTTCCGGTCCAGGTAATATACCGGTCCTATTTGAAGGGTTTAGACGTCATTAGACATTTAGATAATTTCCTTTTGCTTCACCCAACTGTAGTTATTCTTTTCTAGTTTACGGAACTGGCATTTTTTATATAGGTAGTGTCCCCAGATCCTATCCATCAAACAGATCCACTCACATATCCCCCTCAGGTATGAACAATCAGCAAACAGAGGTTTTTTGTTTCTTTTATTTTGACAGGCATCTCTCTTTATATTATTTTATACAGACTTCAACTCCAACCGATAACAAACATACTCAGGACAAAGACTTGGTTTCCGATACTCCTAATGAGGTAAACAACATGAAATATATCTTAACTATTAAAATAGCTAACATTTTATGCAGGCTGTTACTTTAACCAAGAGATGGATTTATTTTTTAGTATTTTTTTTTTTTTCTAAAATTTGGCTAAAACTTCGTCATTTATTTGCAATTTACGATGTATTATTTACAATCTAATGTTTGTTTTGACTGTGCACGATTTTCTTTTCTCTGCAAAACCTGGCCCAACCCTTTCCTCAAAAATAAAATGACCCATCATATCTCTAACTTCATAATCTTTTCTAAAAATATCAAGCTTTGTCAGGAAGAAGTATCATGTTGCAGATGTGAGTACCTGAACACCCAAGTAGAAAAGCTGAGAGAAAATGTGAGAGACCTGGAAAATAAATTAGAGAACAACCAAACAAAATCAATGGCACATACACCAAGTGAAAAGAGCTCTGCATTATTCAAACACAAAGGCAAGCATTTTATAAAGGTAATTGTTATTTTCTTCACCATAAATATCAACTAATATATTATTCGTGTTCTTAATGTTTTATAAAGAAACCCAGACAGAGCCCATAACTTTTCACAGTGAAGACACCATTGTAGATGAGTTAATGGAGGACCTAGGCAACGAGTCATCAGATTGTGAAGATAATGATACAGATGATGAGGAAGATCCAACATGGCAGCCATTACAACCACATGTTACTTCTGTTGTAGGCAATGACTCTGGAAAACATCGGTAAGTGAACTGACATGTACTGGAAAAATTAACAAGCGGGTGTTGTATTATAGCACCCCAATATTTCTGAGAGGAGGCTATATGTCATCCCCACATCCCTGAGAAAAGTAAAGTTAAAGTAGATTACAGCACAGTTACAAATAATGTACAGTACATGCATTATGTTTCTAGTTAATGTTACTTATCTAGTTATCTATTTATTTTAGATTAAATCAACATTTCAAAAAATGAAAGGGAAGAACCAAAAGGAATTGTATTCTTGTCCCATCTTCTCCTACTTTTCCACCATTGTCATTTATGCTTTTCCCCAGATCCTAAAGTGGACATTGGTTGTGCTGGCACCATCATCACCATTGAAACTGAGTGTAAAGAGTGTTCAAAGGAATACAAATGGCAAAGTCAGCCTTATCTGCTTGGGAAATTTCCTGCTGGTAACTTACTTTTGAGCTTTGGGATTCTGTGTGCTGGAGCATCAGTCAGAAAAGTCCTTCGAATGTTTCACCACATGGGTCTACTGGGCTATAATGAGGCCACTTACTATTACCACCAAAAACATCTCCTTTTCCCATCAATCATTTCCCACTGGCGCACCTATCAAAAAAAGATTCTTGAATCTCCGGAGGGAAAAGAAGTTGTTTTAGCGGGAGATGGTCGGCATGACAGTATGGGGCACTCAGCCAAATATGGAACCTATACCATCTTCTGTGGTACTGTTGGGTTAATTATACACCTTGTTGTTGTTCAGGTAACTAAACACAGCACAAAAGAAAATATAATGAAACACTGCTCGCAAAGCACTCTACTTTTTTACTATTGGGTTGTTGTTTACTTGTAGGCAAACCAGTCTGTATATATTAAAATATATGTACAGTAGGCATTACAGATTGTTTACATAAGGCCCTGGCTAATTTATTCATGTCATATAATTCTTTGCTGAGTGCAATTTTTTTGCAAGTTTGAGTGCACTTACTCAATTTTTTTATGTGAGCTTTTAACCGGTTAGCTATTGGCTAGTCTGACTTATGTAATCCGTTCCTTGTCTTTGTCTTAGAAGCTTTCATCTGTGAATTGATAGTTTGAGCTTCTTACACAAATGCATTATCTTTGTAATTTATGTTAAATTGTCTGTTTATACTATTCCCTAGAAACATGTGTTGGAACCTAATTAACACAGGACAGACTTCAAATTACCTCTATGGTGGAGATGAAGTAGACCCAGGTAAGAAATAACTAAGATATCTTCAGCTTACAGTGTGGGGATTGTGTGTGTTGGGAAGCTAGGGATTGATGGATGTACATGTACATTACTTCACTAAAATGCTACTGTAGTTGGTCTTACTCATTTTCGTTTCTTCTTAAAATTATTAATATAACTCATATATTTGCAGGTGAATGTGAAGTTGATCTGAGCCATCACATGTATACAGATATGATATGCATTGATGCAGGTATGCGCACCAAACCTGAGCCATTCATTGGAAAAATGTATGTTGAAATAATAAATTTTTAATTATGATCTGTGTATATCTATACTTGTATAATATAATTTGTTATGGTATAGGTATATTTAACAATTAGACAACGAGCCCGAGCCCTATATACGGTTAGTCAAATATATAGTTTTGTGCAAATTGTAAACAATTTGTTTGTTTTTTTATTGAATTACAGAGCTAAGTGGGTGACCATTCATGGTGTCCAGTTTCGTCCGAAATGCATCTTGAGGCTAGAAGAAATGGACCTCGACAAGCCTGAAAACAATTTTCCTAAATATGGCCAAGTTGAGGAAATAGTGGTTTGGGACGAAGATAAGCTTTTTGTTACCACAATTTTGGAAGTGGTAGAGTTTAGTGAACATTTAATGGCTTATAAGGACAAAAAAACAGACAAGAAGGAAGTTTGGCCATATTTGAAATTATATTTGGTATTATATTGTGCCTTGAGATCGTGGTACACGAGTGAAATATATTCTAAAGGGTTTTCATTAGTTGGGGTCGGTGGGGTGAAAATGCTCTTACCTTTAAAGGGGTGTCTAGGTGAGGGGGTGGACGTGGATTCATTAAAATGGTGTTTCAGATACATTAATGAACAGGATTAAGGCGTTTCCTATTGCTTGAGTAATTTGCAACACTCCGAAAAGAGCAGTAAATCACAGTTGCAAAAGAGTCTGAACTTGAAACAATATCACAGTAGCAAATTTATGGTAATTTACAATATAATTTAGCAAAGTAATTTCCAGTGATTGTGCGAATTTTCATTTTATATTCCCATTGTTATCTGCGATGCGTAGCCGAAAAGCAAGACTGTTTGTTGTAAACACTTTGAGACCAGCAATATTTGAGATACGCATCTTCTGTATCGTGGGAGTCATAGCTAGATGCCGGGTTTTCTTTGCTGTCAAATAATTCAGCATCTCCATTATCTTTCTTTTGTCATGACGTGTCATTTTTCACGACTAAGAAATCGCCAATTCTCTCCAAATCTGCTGCCAAGATGAACAATGTTTCTTTTGTGTTGATGTAGAAACAATCGTGTTACCTTTGTTACCAAACTAGGAAGAGATGAAGCAAGTTTAGTGACGTGTGCTTGTTGCTGGGAAACACAGGATGAATTATTATTGTAAGTTCTCAAGTTTTTTTCTGCTTGAACACGTAAGAAAACATTGGTAATAACATGGTTGGAGTGATATGATGAGGTGTCACGTGTAACGTTAGTGATTGCATTAAACACTCTTTCTTGTTCCTCTGCATTGGAGGCTCTCCTGTATGTTGAATGGGTATACAAGAGTCGTGATGTTATGAAAATAGCTACCATAAAACTTTCGTTTTGTCATGTACTTTAGGTTAAAGTCAACCACTTCCCTGCACAAAATTCGATGTTGCCACGTTAGGTTGTGGAAACGAAGTATTTAATATAAATATAAATTTAACTTTCTGTAAGTTAGGGGATGAAGTGAGTAGTCGGAGCTTGTGGGGGCCCGACTTACCAACATAAAAAATTCCTGACTGCACCTTTGGTATTAGACAGTACACAACAGTATGTTGTACTGTAGTAAATTTTGTAATTAAACATTCTTTTATAGCTGCTGTAAATTAGGCTAGCCCCTAAATCACTAGTTTCTTAAAATTAGTTTCCTAGGTGTTATGGTAACTGCCAATCTCTGGTAGAAATTTGGAGGAATTGTGAGAAGACACCAGAGAAAGGGGGGGGGGAGAAATATATCCATTGTCTAATTATACCTAAAAAAAATAG
This sequence comes from Paragorgia papillata, assembly GCA_035771165.1. Classification (NCBI taxonomy): domain Eukaryota; kingdom Metazoa; phylum Cnidaria; class Anthozoa; order Scleralcyonacea; family Coralliidae; genus Paragorgia; species Paragorgia papillata. The sequence goes on from JAWNZC010000093.1 coordinate 136,413, forward strand.
GTAGCTAGTGCATGTGCGACAAAAGGTTTTCATATCATGCTACTGTATATACATTAATTGTGTGTTTACATATATACATACACTACATAACACTATTTTTAAAATTATGATATTATAGATGCCTTGGGAACCGTCAGTCATTTAGAGCCAGACAGTGTGAACGTCTTGCAATGGCATTTGAAAGCAAACAGGAAAAAATTGAAAGACATGAAAGCTCCAACACTGGTAAACGAAAGAAAATGCTGTTGGTAGATTTGACAAAATGACTTGGGACAAAGATGCGTTGAAAAGAGAATTAGTACAGGGATATGATGACAACATACAAGTTAATTGGTCCAGCTTAATCCTTAAGTATGCCATCACCAACACAAAAGGAGAAAGAGCAAGAAATGGTGGGTAAATTTCTGGAAAAACAGAAAGTTTTGCTTAATATAATGGTGAAAAGGTGACGTTATCATGGAGAAATGACGTAATCATTGATTTTTTACAAAATGGCGAGTAACTTTGGTTCCTTGGGAAATGGATAAAGCCTATTAGATAGATCTAGAGTATAGCGCATTTTTTGGTTCAAAATTAAAAATCCATTTGGATCATGTCTAATTCATTCCAATCAGGTCTAATTCATTCGGATCAGGTCTAATTCATTCCGATCTAATTTATTCGAATCAAGTCTACTACTTATACTGGATAACCATATCAAGTCCTCTGATCAGGTCAAAGGCCACCATCTTGGAACCTCCTTCTCGTGTACGTTATTAACTAAGACTGAACTCGTGTTTTTCACGACACGCAAAATATAAAACATATCCAACATGTCCGACCCACCTGGAAGACTTAATGTCATACTGACGCTACGTTTGAGAGGGATTTAAATAAAAAACATTCCAATGTTTATAAAATAATGTAAAATTGCTGAGAATATCAAACTACAGCAAAGAGAGTGACCTTTCTAATTCAATACACTATGTATTTATATTGATTTTATATTGATTTTCATCTAGTGACGACAGTCAATGAGGAATAGCCTGATGAACAATGGGAAGTTCCTGAGCCACATCCCTCAGTTGTCAAACCAAGTGCAGTAGAAAACAAAGATGATGACTACCATAGATTGGTGAATACTGTAGAGGCATACAAGATGCAGCCCAGCCTACAGTTTGAAGCAGAAGGGTTATGATGTTCCTGCAGAATGCAGATTTGTTTTCCCAAAGCCATTGGAGGAGGAAACAAAACTGTGTTATGAGAAGTTGCCACATAACAAGGAGAGTACAGAGTTGGTGACAAAAATAAATTACGCTAGGTTAAATTAAAATAATAGGGCCATGCTTGAGAATTGGCGAGCTAATGTTGATTTACAGGTAATTGTTGATCAGAATGCTTGTGCTAGATATATGGCCAAGTATGCTGCAAAAAGAGAGCCGTGGTCAAAGCGAGCATCAGACATTTTGCAATACTTGTGTGTCTAGATTACACGATTATGATCAAGTACCTTCAGCAATAAAGAAAGCAATGCTCCAAGTTGTTGGAGATCGCGACATGGCAGCACAGGAGACAGCACATATGCTACTGAGCTTGCCTTTGGTAGCATGTACTCATAACTTTGTTACTGTGTCTTTAGATAACAGTAGGAGAGTTGTCATGGATACTGAGGACCAAGGTGATGAGGTCTTGCAAAAATCCACAATTGAAGATTATGGTAAGCGTTCGACTGAGAATAGCAGGTATCATGGTTAATCTCAGTTGAATTTGATGCAGTATGTGTCACAATACACAAGAATCAGGTCTGAAAGAAGAAAGCGACCAGTATCATATATTGTGAGGACCTTTCCAAAAGTATCGGCAAACCCCGATGGGCCTGATTTTGGCAGATATTGTAAATTTCAGTTGATCAAGTTCAAACCCTGGGAGGGTGAACCATCCAATACATGGGACAATAAGGAATAACTTGAAACTGATTTTCCTTCAAGGAATGTTTTAGGTCATGATGAAGAGAGTGACAGAGTTTCCAACACATGTCAGGTGAAGGAAATTAAGAGGATAGTAAGGATGGTAACACTGGCAGCGACAATGATGACGAATATATGGCCAATGATCCAGAAAATCAACTTGATGACTGGATGCTGTTATGCAGATTGAATGACTGGTATGCAGCTGCACGATCAGTTCCAGTGGAGATGCTCGGAGAATGCCCTGGGTGGATCTATCAGCAGAGAAAAGAGGCAGAAGAACGAGGGCAAAGACACAATCAATGTACAACTGAGCAATGAAGTTCCCATTGATCCATCAACCCTAAATGAGAAGCAACGACTTGCATATGATATTGTAATATCTCATGTGTACAATGGTGAGAAACCTGACCCAGTCAACATGATTGTATGTGGTACTGCAGGAACAGGTAAGACGTACCTAATCACTGCTTTAAAACAGGTTTTGGGTGACAGTTGTATAACAACTGCAACAACAGGTTTTGCAGGATTTAGTATTAATGGTCAGCTCTGCTGCACCTACAGGGTGAGTCATTGCAGCGCCTACAGTTAAAACTGGAAGGTAAGGCTTACCTCATTGTAGATGAAATGTCGATTATTGGGTACAAACTGTTGTCGTGGTTAGACGATAGATTGCGTGCAGCTGGCAAAGGGAATGAAGATAAGCCATTTGGTGGTATTTCAGTGATCCTCCTTGGTGACTTTGGTCAGTTGCCACCGGTGGGTGACCGTCCATTATATATTGCCGGAAATGGAACAACTATAACTGATCATGGTCATTCATTATATATTTTGTTTGATTCCGTAGTTATTTTGAATGAGATTACGTGACAGGCTGGTGATAATGCTGAGGCAGAAGCATTCACAGCCTTGCTGATGAGAATGAGAGATGGACAGGTAATCGAACAAGACTGGCATCTGCTGCAACATTCCACAGCTAGTATTGCCATAAATCAGTTCAGTAATGCTATTTGGTTATAGTTTGACAAGAAAAGTGTAGGTCAGTACAACTATGAGTAGTTGAGAGACAACGGACAGGCAGTGGCAAAGATTCAGGGAAAGAACTCTGGTCATGGAGCATTAGCAGCAACATTTGATGAAGCTGGTGGCTTAGAAGCAGTGCTCTTCCTGTGTAAGAAAGCAGAGGTCATGCTCACGTGCGACCTGTGGGCTGAAGTTGGCCTTTGTAATGGTTGATCTGGAGTGGTTGAGGAGATTTGGCTTGCAGAAAATCGTGGATGACCAAACCTACCTGTTGCTGTGTTGGTACATTTCACTGCCTACACTGGCCCAGGATTCATCGGTAGATGTCCCAAGTGCATACCAGTGCCATCAAAGGTATTTGAATGGATGGCTGATGGGAATACATGTCAAAACAACAGGTCCCATTGAAATTAAGGTATGCAATGGCTATTCACAAGTCACAGGACAGACTTTACCAAAGGCTGTTGTAGACTTGGGTAAAAGTGAGAAAGTAGCTAGAAATTACTTGGCACATATCATGACTCGTGCTTTCGAGTAATATATAATCTCACCTGTTACCTACACATAATATGTAGAGGTAGATCCAGGTTTAAAAATGAAAAGCATGAGATGATTTGGTTTCATAAATAAACTTCCAATATTTTGGTTTTTTGAGTGCGAGGTTTTAATAGAAACACAAACATACTGTAATGCATACTGAAAAGTGCATATTGGATGTGGAGTGTACAGTGTACATGTATGTATGTGCCCGCACCAACATTGGATCTGCACCTGATGTGTGTTTTTGAGGTTGGCTAACCTGGGCACAGTAATTTTGATTGTGCTCTTGAGGTTACAAGAAATGCCTGCAGACATAGTTATGTGTAATTTTGGCATATGAAAAGGCTGTATCTGGGTATATTTAACCCCGCCCCGCCTGTGCTTATCAAAAAAGACCAATTCGTAATTTTACCCTCATTGGCTATTGTCTAATACTAGATTATGTTACTCGTCAAAGAGTGACTTTCAGACAGCATAGGCAGCAATGGTTAATGTGCTTTCGAGCGCAGACTATGATGTGAACAGGCCAATGTTAATGCATAAAATTATTTATTTTTTATTCTATTTTTTAAAACAATTAGTGTACACAGTACTGCTCATAAGTAACCTATGCAACAATGACCTAAATCAAACTAATGGGGGCCTCAGTTTGATTATGTTCAAACTGGGTTCGACTGGGCCATTATATGAAACTGATTCTGCATGTATGTTGTGTGTTATAATGACTGAAAATAAGATGATCTGTTTCCTGCACAAACTAGTAACTCAACATAATTGTTGAACTTCAGTATAAATAAGTTCAAAGTCAATTGGGCTGTTACAGGAATGAGAATATACAGTAAATATATCACGTAGGTTACTTCTCAGAAGTACTGTAGTAATTAATACAATATCTCCAGAACTGATCAAGAAATTACTATATACTGTAATTATGTAAAATCAAATAATATACAGTAATAATCTTAGTCAGTAATAAATTCAGTCCATCGTTATCAAGGAAAAATGTTTAGAAGAACTGCATAAAGAATTTAATTAAGGTACTAGTTTTTTTCGTTTTATTTAATCAAGGCATATTAAATTTATATGTTTCGTGCATCTAATTAAAAGAGTGCCTGGGACATTTGAAAATAATGTGGAGTTATTGAGTGTTTGAAAGCCGTACTTTACTGTATCCTCTTATCTTCGTGGTAATGTATGTTAAATTTTCATATAGTAGTGACACTGAGCTTTTATTAGTATTACAGGCCCATCAGTGCTTAGTATTAAATTGCCTCAAACATGTTCCAAACAACCTTAATTGCTACAGTGCAATGTCATCAATTATGATCAATCGGTTGATTCTGGTGCCTACACTGAACATTATTTATACATAAAACAAGGGTAAGTATCCTCAATTTCTCACACATACTGTAGCCTTTTTCCCATCGTTTCTTTCCCATATTGGATTTCATTGCCGTAGGCGGAACTTTGTTTTTGTTTCTTGCGCTGATTTGGTGTTTGGAGCCTGGGTATGTGTTGGGAACTTGTGAAATATGGAATTTTGATTCATGATTGTATCGTTTTTAGTTTAAATCTACATGTGTATCGATCATCGCCCCACTATTAAAGATCTAATAGTGTCTGTGTTCATTAAAAAAAACATTATTAAAACAACTCCTATTATTGAGAATGGTAAGAGATGGAGATTTATGGAAGTTTTTTTTTATTTTACAGTACTTATTGATTTTATTATTTTGCTAAGACTGTACTATTTTAAATATGTATATTTATTAATAAATGCAATTTAGTAATAAATTGCCAAATATTAAAATTTTGCTCCCTTCCTCCTTAATAAATCATTACCGATTCTGTATTCAAACAGGAATCCCACATGTCCTCATATCTGTCTTATATTCCTCTGTAGAGTTGTGAAGGAGCCTAACATTTCATAACCATTTTTACCATGTATATAGTAATATATTATGTTCTATTCTGATTCATAGGAATTCAAATCTGATATTACAGTCTATTTACTTCTGTATAAAGAAAAGTACTAGCTGTATAAACTACTTACAGTGCAATCATCATGTTAGTGATTTTCTATGAAAAGATAATAATTAAGTAAGTAATTTATATGCAAACAATCACACACAGCTGAATTTTGCTGGATCAAAAGGCATGTACTGCACCTGTATCATCTACAAAGCTTGACCAGACTAATAGATACGGAATACTATCAGACCTCAATGACTATATACCACTCTTATAGTGGTCAGTGGATACTACTTGACATTAACAAAGAATTATGGCAGTTGTGGATAAATCAGTCAAATATTGCAATCATGGAAATAGTCCATTGCATCACTATGCACTGTCAGTTCATTAAAAAAAATCACAGCTTTATAGCAGCTGATACAGTACTTCTGTTCAATTGTTTTACTGGATATCTATGTCGATGGTTATGTTCTTAACATACATTTTTTATGGATAACTTTAGCCAAAATAATTATGGTATTTAACACTTTCAGATACCTGAGGGACCTATTTGGCCTGTACAATTAAGTAGATAGCCTAGACTACTTTCTGACAGACCTTAATACACCATCAAGCCACATCTCTTTCAACAGTGGTCTAGCTTTCTAATGAACCTATAATACAGTTCTTAAACAAGTAAGATTTTTACTTTTCTTATTACTCAAGTCAAACTTTAATTTTAATTAAAATTTGTTCTTTTGCAGTTTTACAAAACAGTGAGCTATTTTTTGATTGATCGATGACACCTGATCTTTTCTGATACTCTCCTGATATATATTTAACATAATTATTGTAAAGATAAATAATTATTGCAGATAGAGAGGATTTTTATACTTGTCATTTAATTGGACCAAGGAAGTGTATTCAGTATAGTTCACCTGAAACAGTATAGTACACATGTACAAGCTGAGGCAATAGTAGAAACTTTGGTTACTGTAATATTCAATTTTAGGAATTTTATTTAGAAAGTAACAATACAAACTTTATTGATCGATGGAAGGAAAATTATGAGTTGACAGTGCATGCAGATTAATTGTATAATTTAAATAAATGTATATTATTTGAATACATCGTAGGATGTACCAAATGTAGTGGATCAGGGTATAGTTAACCTGCAATCAGGCTATATAATAATGCCTGTTACAGTTAGGATTAATAACTAGCCTACGAACGCTACTATTAAGATTAAAGTTTAATAGATACATTTACAAATCTCAACATGCTATTTACCATCTTATAACACTATTATACTTAATATATATATATATATATATATATACCCCAAGTACAATCATTCGACCACCAGCTCCCAACTTGACCTGTAGCTCAGTCGGTAGAGTTTCGGACTGGTAAACCAAAGGTCGCGGTTAGAATCGCAGCCGAGCCAAGTACAGTTTTCTCTACATGACCGGTATGGTTCATCACTCGGAGTAACCTAATATCATTATTCTTCACCCGAGTTCACTGTCTCGTAATAATTCTTCTAAATATATATATATACTAAATGAATTTCATCAGTTACTTATACACATGCGATCGTCGGCGACAACCGCATGTGGGACAGCATCGGTGAAGTACATTCAGATAGCGTGAAGTGCGCATGGGCCCAGAGTGCTCAAACGTCCACAAGGGTAGTGAGCATTGCATTATCGCTAATAGGTACCCACGGCAACTTCACAGAGTGCTCAACAACACCCAAGGGAAGGAGCGTACATAAGTTCAATCTACAGACACGTGTTTCGCTGTACTACAGCTCATCAGTGTAGCTTGGAACAATCTGGATGAATTTCATCAATTACTTATACACATGCGATCGTTGGAGACAACCGCATGTGGGACAGCATCGGTGAAGTACATTCAGATAGCGTGAAGTGCGCATGGGCCCAGAGTGCTCAAACGTCCACAAGGGTAGTGAGCATTGCATTATCGCTAATAGGTACCCACGGCAACTTCACAGAGTGCTCAACAACACCGAAGGGAAGGAGCGTACATAAGTTCAATCTACAGACACGTGTTTCGCTGTACTACAGCTCATCAGTGTAGCTTGGAACAATCTGGATGAATTTCATCAATTACTTATACACATGCGATCGTTGGAGACAACCGCATGTGGGACAGCATCGGTGAAGTACATTCAGATAGCGTGAAGTGCGCATGGGTCCAGAGTGCTCAAACTTCCACAAGGGTAGTGAGCGTTGCATTATCGCTAATAGGTACCCACGGCAACTTCACAGTTCTCAACAACACCGAAGGGAAGGAGCGTATATATATATATACATATATATATATATATATATATATATATATATATATATATATAAATTATTACAATATTTAAAAACTATTGTATGGATAGGGTCTACTAGAAACCTAAACAGGTTTTATTCTTAAGACCCCTAAATTGTTACATTTAAGTTAGTTATTAAAATTCGGTACAACGTTATTGCACGTAAGAGAAAGAAATACATAGAAAAATATAAAATACAAAATATATGAAAAAGCTAAAGGCTTATTTAACATAATTTGATATGAAAAATATTACACATGTTTGACTAGAGTTTGTTACTGCAATGGAATGCACTAGCAAATTCCAATCAAAACGTATTTCTGTACAAGAGAAAATTATATTAATGTTGATGATACAAACGGAAGCTTTTGTAAGTGTATAATACTTATTTATAACGTAATATAACACTAAATTTAACATTGTTAAATTTGCAAGAAGTGTCTTTGGATTGATTTTTAAATATGCTATAGGACTTAGTAGTTTTTAGTTCAGAAACTAGGTCATTCCAAATATCAACTTCTTACTAATACATACTAAGGTAAAAGGCGAAATATATTGCGGAAAATTATTACGTAATACAACGGTTGCCATGACAAATGTCACCACGTCCACGGTTCTCACCACGGTGCTCACTGAACACCGTGGACGTTAGCACGGGACGAAAAAATGAAATTGAGCTGAATTTGCACATTTGCAAATAACTTGCAAGTTTGTTCAACTAAATTTGCATGCAATTTGCTAACTGCGTGTTTTGAATTTGCATTCCGATAAATTTGCAAGAACTTTGCATATGAATTTGCGCATTTGCAAATTAGTGACCAAATTTGCAATAAATTTTCCTACGTGGGTAAATTTAAAGCAAATTTGAAAAGAAATTTGCATAATAGTTTATTCAACTTTGCTGTTTGTAACTTTGCAAAATTTTACTAAAGAATTTGCTCACGTAAATGTTCAATGCAAATTCGTCATTAACTTTGTCAAGTTCGACGCCGCTGCAAATATATTGTAAAACTGGACGTTGCGAGCGTCTTCTATAAAAGTACAATTTTTGCGATAGTCTGATTAAAGTTTGACAAAATAACTCCTATACGTTATCCGATTAACCGAGATTTTTCATTATTATATAAGAATATTCCGTCAGCAATAAAAACATGTATATAGCTATAAATCTGAAACTTGGGCGCCACTTGTGATTGTACATGTGTGATAGGAACCTGGCCCACTAGTACTATCAACGGACAATGTGGTCCCACCTAGGCTTGAGCCGACACGTCCTTATATAGGCGTATATATATATACGCTTATACGGTACGTACTTAATCAACTTCGATCGTATACTGATCATGAAAGGAAAAAAGAAAGTGCGAGTAAGGAGCAAAATTGCTCCCTGTATTTTCTGCCTAAAGATATTAAATGAGATATTTATCATAAGTATTTGTGTTCTACTCAATACTTAATTTATGTACTTCTTCAGTTATCCGTCTTTTAGTTTTCTGCCATTAGTTAGTTTCGGTGTTGTTAAAAAATTAAAACATCAAACTTGATGTTATAATTATGTAGGCTGGTCACACGAGGCTATCTAACTCCTTAACCGGGCTGAATTGTTTTACTGCATGTAGTTTTAAAACTCGCATAAACTAAATTTGCCTATGAAAATAGATTTGAAGCAAATTTGATAAATTTGTACGACTTTTCACAATAATTTTTTTAGCTTTGCTGTCTTTAATGACTTTGCAAATTTTACTAATTAATTTGCTAACGTCAATTCTAAATGCAAATCTGTAGTTAAATTTGCTAACTTTGACGCCATTGCAAATACGTCGTAAACTGAATCTTGAAAGCCTATTCTATAAATGTATTTGTACTGTACGTTCCGTTCAAAGTTTGACAAAAAAATTAAACTTCAGTTATGATCAGTCAGTCATGGTCAGTCTTGATCAGTGATCATGGTCAGTTGATCGTGATCAGTCGTGATCAGTCATGGCCAATCATATGGTCAGTCGTGATCAGTCATGAATCATGATCAGTGATCATGGTCAGTTGATCGTGATCAGTCATCGACAATCATATGGTCAGTCATGGTCAGTCACGATCGCTCATAATCAGTGATAATGGTCAGTTGATCGTGATCAATATCAGTCATGATCAGTGATCATGGTCAGTTGATCGTGATCAGTACTAGTCGTGATCAGTTATAATAATCATTCGTGATCAGTCATTAACAGTCGTGATCAGTCATGGTTAGTCGTAATCAGTCGTGGTCAGCGGCCGTTTATCTGTGTAAATATTCCCTCTATTTTTCCAGGTTGAATATCCAACCAAACAGCGCAAGAAGGAAAGGAAAAGAGTAATGATACACCCACGGAGCAGAAATTGAACTCTTCACACATATACACTATAAATAATAAATACTTCAACAGGAAATATATTTATTGAACAGCGCTAGCGTTTCAATGACTATAGCCCTTATTCAAGGTCTATATAATGCATAATACACAATTATATATACAGAAACTATTTACATACACAGAGGCAACCCCTGCATGACAACACGTGTGCAAGTAATGTCGAGCTTATTCTACAATCTGCATGAATGATTGGATGATTTTCAAAGACTATAGTGTAATAATGGTCTTTTTAATGAGAATACATCAAACGTGTATCTTTACAATCAAATTTCTCCTAAGGATTTTTCAACGTGGCCGTGTCGAGGGATATCAAAGGCGCATTAAGCAGCCGCCATACCACACAGTTCAGACCACGGATCCCAGCTAAGCCCTAGGTCACAGAATAGAAATACAACCAGAAGTCCAACTCGCGTCTGAACCTTTGAAGTTTATGTCCTCGCGCATGTCGCCTCGCGCATCTTGATTCCTCGCCATCCTACGCCATCCTACGCACTCCTGGTAAGTTCCCCCGGCAGTTTGGACCTTCAAAAGAAGGTTAAAACTGCCGGGGGAACTTGCCAATATTGCGTAGAATGGCGTAGGACATTGCCTAGGATCGCGTAGGATGGCGTCGGATGGCGTAAAATATCGCGCCTGCGCATTGAAGAAATGCGGACAAGTTGTCACTCGAGTTAGGTGTTGATTTTACGGAGGGGGGAAAACTGGAGAACCCGGCGAAAAAAACTCGGAGCACAGGAGAGACCAACTAAACTCTACTCGCATGAGTCTCAAGCTCGAGAACTGGGTTGCTCCCAGACGGTCGCCCATCCAAGTACTAGCCCCGTCTAACCGGGCTTTACTATTGGTGAGAGGCAGCGCCCTAACAGCACACGCCATCCGTGTAATCAGCTCATATACAATATAAACATTATAGTATCTAACAAAACTGAAAACAAATTCGATAACGTTTTCCAAAAGTATACACGGGAAAGAAAACATGGGATTCCAGGCCATTTGTGTTGCAGTGAAGTTTTTTTAGTAGATTTACCAAGTTGGTGTTTCTTCCGAAAAACTGACGGCGTTCGACTAAACGTTGATTTTACTATTTCTTTTACTATTTTACTATTTCTGTAGCACTCGACGCCAACTTTATAATATTTTCGATTTGTAATTCCACACCCAATACACTAATTTTATAGGTATAATGTCAGTATGCATAGTAAAATGTTCGATATCCATGTTTATTTATGTATGACAAAATTACTACATTGGTTGAGAGGAGTACAATTATTTTGTTAATTATACTGCAGTACAATGAATAGAAATAGAGAAGGCCATGGGAACGATGTTGACAATAATACTCAAAATGGCGGCCAATTCTGCAATGGAAAGTTTTCGCATTTCCAACGACTTGTGGTACACTATGAACTAAAAATTCCATGTAAATTATTTATTTTGAAATGAGTACAGAGAACACCCAGAGTGAAAATGTTTCTTGTCAAGTAATGAAACAAGATGTTTTTAAAGGCGTGAGTGAGTACGAAGCGTACGTACGTGTCGTAATTTTGTCATGCATATAATAAATGAGTAATCATATGATTTTGCTCGTACAATTAAGGATTTACACTACCCGTGATACCTGAAAACTATGCCAAACTGCACCCGCCTGACGGCCCGTGCAATTCTGGCAAAATTTTGAAATATCACTTGTAGTGTAAATCTTTAATTGTACTCGCTATCATATGATTACCTATACTAATTACATGATGATCAAACGATTAAAAGTGTCAATATTCATATAATGTTCAACTAACTTTTAATTAACTATAATTTTTAACTAAATCCAAAGACCGTGTGAAAACAACAATGACGTGTTTTTCCCATTAAAACGAGTTTTAAATAGATGAAAATAGATTTATTGCATGTCTCAATTTGAGTTAAAATGCAACTATACCACAACTTAATATCTTAGCCAGTGTATAATTAGGGATACTAGATAGAGTGTCCTGGCAAAACATTCTGATACATTGGTATAGTTCTCATTACATAGTGCCATCGTTAAAGTGGCAGTTATTATACTGCTTATACATGGTAACGCATTTAAAACATTGTATATAGTTGCAATTGTCTGATTAAGACGAATACAAATTTAACTTGCAAATTGTCTCGCAGCAATGACTCGTGTAGCACTCATTTACAAAACTCAAGGTGTTGCACTATGCAACGCACTCCATGAAACGTAAAATGGTTTGGATTTATATGTGAATGCTGAGTCACAATGACAATGCTGTTGCAAGACAAATCGCATTGAGTTAATACACCGTGCAACAAGCTTTTACGGGCGCCTATCATATTTTGTGTTGCATTTATAACAACGTAAGACGGTTTTATTCAATCACTTAATATAGGAGAACCATGCAGAAAAAGAAGAGTTGCATGAAAAACCGCGTGCAACACGGCCTTAAAGCCTGATCAGGGGCGGATCTAGACTGTAGCAACTGTAGCGAATGCTACAGTCAGATTTTCCCGAAAAAAATATGATTAAATTAAATTAACATTAAATTAACACCATCTGCATAATATATCACAAATATTCAGCTTTTCCAAAGTTCAAAACCACCATTTCAGGCATTCATGCGCGCGTTATATAAATTATTGCCGGGCGCACAACCTACAAACCTGCTGTGCCCATTGAGCCTGCCCATAATTGATCTGAACTGCATTGTCAGCTCATGTTTCTCTCACTAGAATGCATCGCGCAAAGGCGCATTCCGAGGTGGTGGCGATGTGTTACGACGGCTACAGTTGTGCTAAATTTGGACTGTAGCCGCTACAGTTGACTGTAGCAAACCAATCAACACGCCAGATTTAGGTCACGTTTTGCTGCATTTCATGAACTTCCGCTACAGTTCATTAGAGCGAAGAAATCTCCGATGATTAGACTATGATGTGATGTAATTACTCGTTCGTTCCCTTGGCTTCTGTTCACCATTGCGTCCAACAACGTTTTACAGCAACTGTTGCGTGTCTTGGATGATATGAGTTATTCTCCTAAGGAAAAGGAGGATGAGTTGATTGCTCTTAAGCGTTACTGTGAGAAATGTCTTAAGAGCGAATTTGAAAGAAAGAAGGATGATCCTCGCCGTGTATGTTTGTGTATTAACTATTCGAAGTTGCAGTTCCCGCGCAGCTAAGAATTGCGCTCTTCAAAGCACAACGCAGTGAGGTATGTGAAGCTCATGAATAATAAATTGCCTGGGTTATTATTTGAATAATAAAACATGCAAGTTATGACTGAGATCAGTCTTTGTGTGTATTTATATGATTGAACGCGAATTCATTCTCAGTCACATATGTAGTGAGTATTAAGACACAGTATTATATTTATTTAATAAACGTTAATCTTTAACGTTGCAGTCAAGTGAGTCAACGTGCTGCTTGCGTAGAACTAATAGACGAGTACTACAATCATATTTTACACAAACAGATATTGTTGTCAACAGTTTTTATTGTTAGATTTTTAATATAAATCCGATATTAACAAATATTGTCGTATTTGGCCCTTTATTCTTGTGTGAAATTTGAATTGCGCCTGCTGCAGAATTAGCTGGAATCTTCACTCAAAATGTGGGAAATGCCGTTTCCCGGGTTTGAAATTTCAAACTAGTGTTGTCACTAATTTGCAACAGTCAGATTTTGGTCTAGATCCGCCCCTGCTGATTCATGGTAAAATTTTACACGAAACAAAATCGCGGAAGTTTTATGAGTGACCATGAACAACTGAAACTCATATCTGGAAAACCATGCAGCACAATGAAGTTATAAAATACACATTGAGTACATGAAACGTTCTGAAATGAAAGTTAAAGTCACGTCAAACGCATAGTCAAAATAACTTTTGTTTTATACAATAGTATATATAACGAACCAGATAGAAAAAATAAATCAAAAAAATATAGCTCTTGGCATTTACCATATTTTCACTCATTATACTGAAAAATAGATCAACAAAGTTCTCTCGAAAGATTCTCAGTAATAAGAAAATATGAGCACTTAAGATCTGCGAAGCCTCTTGCACATTTCCCGGATTTACAAAAGAATATATTCATATTTTTAATCATTTTTAGTAAAGGAAAAGTTCAAGGCTAAAAACCCAAATAAAAAGAAAGAAACAATTTTTATTTAGGTTTTTAGTCGAACCATTAATACTACAACTAACAACCACTAAGTACAGGTTATACGATGTTTGAGCAATAAAAATGCGTCTACCATCCGTGAGTGACGCCGAGTATGGTGCAATGTCAATATCACCTTTTTTAAGAAACAAACCTAATTCATCCATCAAAGATTTTGTATATAATTGGAGATAGATTTGTTGATACACCACATTGGTTATTTAGTTCATTATTAATACTACCATTATTATTACTACCATTATTATTATTATCATTATTATTAATTATTATTTATTATTATTTATTATTATTTATTATTATTTATTATTATTTATTATTATTTATTATTATTTATTATGATTTATTATTATTAAACCATACCTGGACCATATCTGTCGAGATCTGACTGTTGTGATCTAACTGGTAATCTAATGGTATTCGTGGTCCGACTGTAATGACGTTACCCAACCAATCGTCTGATGGATGGCTAATGGGTTTGTTCATAAACTCGTGCAATCATGAGCTGTACGCCATCAATAGTTCAACCATGAGCGTTGCGCGATTAGCGAGTTTCAACAATGAGCGTTGCGCGATTATAAAGTTCAACCATGAGCGTTGCGTCCCGGTTTGTTCAACCATGAGCGTTGCGTACCGGTTTGTTCAACCATGAGCGTTGCGTACCGGTTTGTTCAACCATGAGCGTTGCGTCATAAACTCGTGCGAGCATGAGCTGTACGCCATCAATAGTTCAACCATGAGCGTTGCGCGATTAGAGAGTTCAACCATGAGGCTTGCGTACCGGTTTGTTCCCCCATGAGCGTTGCTTCATAAACTCGTTCGGTCATGAGTGTTGCGTGATAAACTCATTCGGCTATGAGCGTAGCGCGATTAGCGAGTTCAACCACGAGCCTTGCGTAGCGGTTTGTTCAACCGTGAGCGTTGCGTCATAAACTCGTTCACTCATGAGTGTTGCGTAATAAATTCATTCGGCTATGAGTGTTGCGTCATAACTCATTCCACTATGAGCGTTGCGCGATGTACTAGTTTAACCATGAGCATTAAGTAGCGGTTTGTTCAACCATGCGTGTTGTGCCATCAACTCATTCAACCATGAACGTTGCGCGAATATCGGCGAAGAGCTAGTGCAACCCTGGGCGTGTTGTCGCGGCACGTATCTCACCCAATTACCGAGCGTGTTGTGGAGTGAAACTGGTCAGTTATATATACGCATTTCGCAGTGGGGAGTCCACCTGCGCGTTGCGCGATCAGCCTTTTCGTCTATACTGGTACCCATGCGTCGAATGCGAAATGGGCTCGTTACACCCATGCGTTGAATGCGAAATGGGCTCGTTACACCCATGCGTTGAATGCGAAATGGGCTCGTTACACCCATGCGTTGAATGCGAAATGGGCTCGTTACACCCATGCGTTGAATGCGAAATGGGCTCGTTACACCCATGCGTTGAATGCGAAATGGGCTCGTCATACCTATGCGTCGAAATGTGAAATGGGCACGTTATACCCATGCGTCGAATGTAAAATGGGCTAGTTGTACCCATGCGTCGAATGCGAAATGGGCTCGTTACACCCATGCTTTGAATGCGAAATGGGCTCGTTATACCCATGCGTTGAAACTGAAATGGACTCGTCCTACCCATGCGTCGAAAGCGAAATGGGCTCGTCATACCCATGCGTCGAAATGCGAAATGGGCACGTTATACCCATGCGTCGGCTGTGAAATGGGCTAGTTGTACTCATGCGTCGAATGCGAAATGGGCTCGTTACACCCATGCGTTGAATGCGAAATGGGCTCGTTATACCCATGCGTCGAAACCGAAATGGACTCGTCCTACCCATGCGTCGAAAGCGAAGTGGGCTCGTCATACCCATGCGTCGAAATGTGAAATGGGCACGTTATACCCATGCGTCGAATGCGAAATGGGCTCGTTACACCCATGCGTTGAATGCGAAATGGGCTCGTTGTGCCCATGCGTCGAATGCGAAATGGGCTCGTTATACCCATGCGTCGAATGCGAAATGGACTCGTCATACCCATGCGTCGAAAGCAACATGGGCTCGTCATACCCATGCGCAATCTCGTACCCAGACCCACGCGTTCCCATATTCACACGAGGCTCTGGTAACAGCCATTTCAGGGCCCGTTTTGATTGGCTAATCCAATGCGCATGCGCGGCTAAATATGAATTAATTTCAAATTATAATTACACTCTGAATTGAAATCTTGAATTGAAATCAGTGATTGGATTTGTTCCTTAAAGCTAAGGCTTCAATACGTTTGGTGAGTTGTGAAGTGCGGTGAAGTGTGAACAGTGCAATTGTGAAAATGATAACTGCCTTCTCGTTTGTGAACGCTGTTCAAAAGACCAAACAACGTGTAAATCTTGATGTGGAGTTACACAAGGAGCAACTACAGGCGCTTTTGACGATTGCAGTCGAAGGGAAAGATTGTCTTTGTGTTTTACCAACAGGGTATGGTAAATCCCTAATTTACCAGCTGTTGCCATTCGTCTTTGACGAACTTGAAGAGAAAGAATCTTCCAGCTGTGTTGTTGTTGTCTCGTCGCTGAATGCCATAATGGAGGATCAAATCTGCAAATTGGCGCCAGATTTATACAATGCTGCCGTACTGAGACAACACTCCACAGGGACAGGCACAGGAACTATTCCTGTAAATTTTAACATTGAAATTTGCAAGTTGTTATTTGGCCATGCTGAAAGTTTCGTAGACGATTCTTCTGTGGCAGCGCTACTGAAAGACGAAAAGTTGAAGAACAGGATAAGAGCTATTGTTGTTGACGAAGCACACTTTATAATCCAGTGGTAAGTGTGTCTGTGTGTGTAAAAAAATCTAATCCTTTGACTGCTGAAAATGGTACAGTATACTGTAATTGCCAGATAATATGACCCCTTAAATGAATTTACAGTGTGTAATGAAAATGATTAACACCAGGCAAAGTGTGTTTGTGTGTGTCGATTTCAGTACCTTACTTCCTGGTTGGGATATGGTGTTTCTGGTTTCCCTAGCCTGTGGTCTTACTATGGGTTGGCCTTGCATGGGTTTAGTTGGGTACAGCTTCTCATACGTGTTGCTTTCCTCCCACCCTCCCTTTCTTAGCCTCCTCCTTGGTGGTCTTGCTCATGGCTGGGGGTGTGGCTGGCTGTGAGTCCTGGCTGGCATTTGTTGCCATTCTGCTTGTGCAGTTGTTGCAGATCTGTGCTATATTGCCTGCATACTGGCAGCTAGTTGTTGCTGTCCAGGGTTTGTACTGTGCAGCATATTCACTTCTTGTACAGGCTTTGGGGTCTGTATTTGTGCTTATCTGCTACCACCTTGTCATTGTTTTTCTGTTTGTCTATGGTTGATTGGTCTGTGTTACGCTGCTCACCACTGGTTGGGGATGTGCTAGTTTGGGTTTGCAGCTGCTGCAACGTTGCTCGGTTGTGTGTGTTTTGTGCCAGTATATCTGGCCTGTTTACTCCAGGTGATAATGTACGTAGGGTGTGTCAACCCTTGTCCCTTGTAACTACTCTTTAAAATACCTATACTGTATCTATTAAAGAGTTTACATGTTATAGGCTTGTCCAACCTACAGTGTTAATGGCTTGCTGGCCAACATGCAGCTCCTAGGTGGTTTTATGCGACTCATGAGCTTGTTTATATTATTAAACTAAAGTGTTTTAATTGTGTAACTGTACCTGTCTACCATATCTGGTGTAACGAAACACCATTTGCAAAACATTTCAAATCAAATGAATCTTCCATTCTCCCTCTTAATGAACATAAAAAATCAAAATGGCTTATAAACAGACAAACTAAATTATTTTTCTCAGGGGAATTGCAGCGTCACTTGTCACACATGGCCCTGCAATTATCTTTTAGAATCATCCATTTGATATAAGTCACATTGACAATATCATTAACATATTTTGTATGGTTTGCATTTTTCCTCATTGAAACATACCTCAGCTGCCAGGCCATCATTACATGTATGTAGATGGCATTAACATGACTGAAATACATGTAAGCAGCATGGGAGCTTTCATGTAAATGAGGGGTTAAAATGATGGGCTAGGTTCTTCTGGCTAGGGAATCCTATTTTCTTCTCTTTTTCTTTTCAAATATTTAGATTTAGTTGAGATTCAAATGAGATGATTTATGATGTCAAAAGGACAAATGGTTTACATGTACAAAACATTTTAACATAGTGGAAATTTTATAAGATTATTGAACAAAATCATTTAAAACTTGTCTTTAATGTTTAGTTGAACATTAAGGCACAGTTTCAAGTGATTTTGCTCATCATTAACTTTAAAGATAAACTTAACACAATTCTAATACATGAATTGTATGCTAAAATGTTGTATAAACTTTTTGATGTCATAATTAGGTATCTTATAAGTATTTGACTATCAAACATGAAAGTGTTGTAATTTTATAATTAGTTTTTTTATGATATTTTTTTTCTAATTAAAACAAACTTTATTTTTACTTCATAGGCACTTTGTATAGGTAATCGCATGGGGCTGAGGAAAATTAGGGTTTAATTTCACAAGTATTTTCAAAATTTTACAAAATTGCCCAAGTCGCTAAGCGATGAGGGTAATTTGTAAGATTTTGAAAACACAAGTGAAATTAAACCTTAATTTCATGAAAACTCATTTGATTGTGTGTTAATAATATAGTGGGCAAAATTATTCAAGAGCTATGTTATGTCCAGAAAATGTTGAAGTACATGTGACATGTGTACCTTATCACAGTCAGTGCTCAGCAACATTCCAATTTTCCTTGCTCTATCGACTATTGCTGTGCCTGTTTCTTTTCTTTTGTAAACACAGGCAAAAGTTCATAAATTTTCTAGTGTATTCATTTTCACTAATAGTTTACACTCCTTCAATAGTTTAAATTAGTTCAAAGTAAACAAAAAAGCATAATTTTCAGACCAAAAAAACTTGCAGATTTGTTGGAAAAAAGTCAGTTCTCGGAGGTTCACTGTTGCTAAGTAACAAAGCGACCAATCACATGCAAGTACTGCTGATGAGATCAAGGAACCAATCATATTCGAGTAATTTTGCCCTGTATATTATTAAATCTAATAATTACACATCGTAAAAATGAAAGGTGTATAATTATACATACATTCCTCAACCAAAGGTAGAAAATACAAATATATGCATTTTCTTGGGTCATTGTTACCACATGCACCAATCTTGGCTTTGACAGCAACAGCAAATACCACCTACCGGAAAGAAATAATGGAGAGTCTTGGAATGAAAGAGCCCACGACTATCGATAGAAATCCTGACCATAGGAACATTTATTATTCAGTCCAACAGCGACCCAGTACTGGCGATGAAAAGGTGACTGACCCAATTAAATATCTTGCTGCAGAACTTCAAACAAAAAAGATTGACATGCCAAGAACTATTGTTTATGGTAGTCTTGCAGTTTGTGGTGAGTGCTTCAGTTTTTTCCAGTCGTTTCTTGGTGATGAGCAGTACTTTCCACTTGGGAGTCCACCTATATTTGACAATAGATTGTTTGCACAGTACCATGCACAGTATCCAACAAAATACAAGGATGCTTTGGTCAAAAATCTTGTTAGTGGTGCAAGCAAGGCAAGAGTACTCTTTGTTACAATTGCATTTGGTGTTGGTGTTGATTGTAGAGATGTTGAACAGGTGATTCACATTGGTGTTCCATGTACAATGGAAGAATTTTTTCAAGAGACAGGGAGAGCAGGCAGAGATGGCACCCAGTCATTTTCTTGCTTATACTACAATGGTCATGATCTTTCTAAGGGAAGAAAAGCCCTTTCTACAATCATGTACGAGTATGTTTGTACTGTGTCATGTAGGAGGAGGGTTATACTAAGGCATTTTGAGGCATCAGTTCCTGAATATTGGAGTGACATATCCAGCCATAACTGTTGCGATAATTGTGCTTTATCTTGTCAATGCAAAAATTGTTTTGGTAGCAGGCAGTTGGACAGTCTGATTCCATCCTTGGCTAATACTCAATTAAATGATGCAGCCATGCATGTTTCAACCAGTTCTAGTGTGGTTGTGGTTGGCCTTGATTCTTCAACAAGTCAACAGCTTCGATCTGATCTTCTTCTGTTCAGGATGTCACTGTCACCCGATTCTACTTCATTTGGAATTTCATTGACAACTGGATTCAGTATGGAACTCATTGATCTTGTTGAAACCAAGTTTACCCAAATTTATTCCCTACAAGATGTTTTTGATCAACTCCCTCTCTTCTGCACAACACATGGTGAACAAATATGGGACATTATAAAGAAATATAAGAAATACATGTAATTATTTATGTTGGGTAAATAAAGTACAGTTGAAGCTTGTTAGCGACCACCTGTGGGGTGTAAAAACTTATCGTAATTACAGCTGGTTGCCTACGAGGGCTAAAAAACAAAGAAATAGCACAGTTTGTAAATCTCAAAGGTGGTTATTGTGGGAGTTGGTCACTTACCAGAGTTGTTACAAGGAGAACGTCAACTGTAAAGACATTTATATGTTTGTGAAAATGTCAAGATGGTTTTAAATTGCTTAACATGTACCTTTCCAACAACTACAAGTACTGTACATGAGCTTTGTGCCAGTATGAATTACAGCCACTGGCTGTAAGATTGAGTAGTTCATTTATAACAATATATAGTCCAGTCCTTTATAACAATATGTAATAATTCCAATATAACAACAGTACATTGTGGTTGAGTTTATAAGCACTTTAATCTTCATCACTGCCATAGCTGAGCTGTTCTTCTTCTTCTTCTTCTTCTTCTTCACCAAGATCAGCTTCCCATGCAACATCAGGGTCTTTGGTTAATTTTTGTTTAGTTGATTTCATCCATTTTTCTAATTTAACCATGTCAATGCCTTCGAACACACTCTGTGACAATGATGGGAAAGTTGGATGTGCCCTGCCGGGTTTCTTGTCAAAGACCCCTAAGCCATTGATGATTCTGGTCATATCTCTGACATCTGATTCAGCATTTCGGTGTGTGTGTGCTGTGGATTCCGGTGGGACATTTGATACTTTGTCAAACTGTTCAACAATTCGTTGAAGACCACTTGCAGCGCTTGTTGCACGATCCATAGCCTTTTCGGTTTTTTGGGCACCCATGCCTTTTATAAGCTTTTTAGTAAACTTGACCAAGTGCTCTTGCTTGAGATCATTTGGACAATTTCCTCCCTTGCCTCCTTTCCAATTGACGAAACGACCATGGATGATTCTCGCTGCCATTTGTTCTGTCATCTGACATTTTACTTTGCTGATTAGTCGGAACATTTCAAATGCGTATTTCTTTGCATGACTGCCTGTCCTAAACAGGAGAAGTAGTAGTTTGCAGTTCCGTATTGCCCGTTCACCATCTCCTTCTTTTTCTGTGTCGTTTAACTGCATGATTATTACACCAAATTGAATTACCCACAATGCATAATTGAGCTGATGGTCATGTTGACTTTCAGGTTTCTCAAAATCGTCCAGTGTACAACTTGTTGTATCTAAGAAATAAATTTGCAAATAATGTTTAACAAGTATCTGATGTATAATAACTCTTTCCTGCCAAAAAAAGGCTTTTCATTGTTAAGTTTGTCTAGCATTATCCTACGGCATATATATACAGTGAAACCCAAGTTTTGCGACCACCCCTGGTGCCACGTAAAAGTGGTCGTTAAGGACAGGTGGTCGTTCAGACAGGTAGTGATGTGACGTCATAGCAGCCATTTTGGCAGCGCCGCGACTCGTACTGTCGTTCACTTCCGTTTTTGCGCTGTATTTTTGTTACGTTTCAGATTCAATTTTTGCGCTGGTTTGGTCTTGTTAAAAGCTCTTGGCTTTATTTACGATCTTCCAGTAGTATTTTTAAGATGTGAACACTCAGTTTTGTCACTTTTCTTTTCAAGTTAAAAAGCCGTTGTAAAATATACAAACGTGTCGCAGTAAACGATCGTCAAGATCAACTTGTCTAAAGTTAACAAATATTACTCATGGTTTGGGATTGTTCAGTCATTGTATTAACTCTCAAACATCAACTAAAAAGTATTTGGCTTTGGCAGGAGAAATTCACACAGATTTTCATGGTAACATGGCAATTGTGCAACACTTCCGGTTTCTTGTTTTCACATGTGGTCGCATTCGCGTTTGTTTACTATGAAAAAACGGGTATTTCTTTAACGTATTTCGGCAGTTTTACGTTGAGTTGGTCGCTCATAACAGGTAAATATCTTGTTTGGGACACAAAAAACCGGTCGCTGGTGGCGTAAGGCAGGTGGTCGCTCATTGCAGGTATATTTCAACTACAAATCGTCTGTGCCAGAAAAAGTGGTCGTATATGACAGGTGGTCGTAAAACATGGGGGTCGCAAAACTCAGGTTTCACTGTATATACACAATATTAGATGCACCGACTTAAGCACTAAGGATAATTTTTTCTATGTCGCGTAACATACGCTCAAAACTGATTTCTATTGATAATTATTAATTGATAATTATTATATTCATAATTATAGAATTTTTTTATCTTTTGATGTTTCTCAACTTTCTCAACCCCCATACGTACATAAAAAAATTGTTGACTTTATGAGCTACACAGTAGTGTAAAACAAAGAAATTTTGAGTGGCACGCCTAAAAGAAAATGTTGTGTGAACACAAGCAAATTTTGCATTGATTACTGTAAATATGGCGGTTCAACATTTTTGTTGCATACCCACGTTCATAATTACGATTTTTTATGTTTCTCACCGCCCAAATGGTCATAAAAAGTTTGTTGATTCTAAGGTACACAATAATGCTCAATTAAGGAGGTTTTGGGTGGTACGCCGAAAAGTTCTAAGGTTTTGAGCGCTTTTCACCGAAAATACGTGAAATAGAAAAAATTCTCCCCTTAAACAGTTAATACATTTATGGTAACATCTACTAATACAACAGCACACATTTGTATACTGATTCTGAAATTGTAAATAAACTTGGTCAAATTTTAATCATTTATATAAAAAATCAGTGTGAAACAACACCTTTACTATCATTAAAGACATTAGTACTTTATTTAACATTTCTGAACTGTTCCCACAATCCACTTATACAGTATTTTTGGTTTGCAGAAACATTTCAGGATCTTAACTTATATTACTGAGTATAGTTATACTGTAGTGTACCTGGGTTTTTTCTTTGTGTATTATAGACAGCTACTAGGGAAACCGGCCATCTCACCAATCCTCCTGGCTTTAGTGGCTGATCAGTTCCAAACCCTACTGCTCCAGGTTTAAGTACTGTTTCAACATTGCAAACCAAATAATCTTGATCTCCACTAACTTTGAAGGCAAGAGCTTGAAATTCATAGTTGTCCATTTCTTTTGTTAGCAAGAAAACTGTTGAGCCTGAATAATTATGTAAAAGAAGATAGGAATAATAAATCAGTGGCACATGAAGCAAAGTTAAGTTGGAGGCGGAACTGATTGAGTTTACAAGGGCACTTTTGCCTGCTCGTTATTTAGTTAATTAATCCTTAAATAGATATAGAACCTCCATCAGAAAATGATGCCTATACTTTTAAAGAGAAGTCATAAATATAGTATTAGTTATGTTATGAAAATTTTGCCACGTTTGGATCCCACTTCGGGTCGGTTTTTGCGCTTTGACTCCAAAACTGGCTCTTTTTTATATTATTTTACTTCGTCAAATACCAGATGAATGTGATCACTTTGTCTAATACTATGCATTTTCTCGTCAAAGGATAGCTGCATGCTAGAAGGCAAATGGGTTAATTTTTATATTATTTTATATGTGTATAACTAAGAAAAATAACTATGGACACTTACATTTAGCAGACTTTGTTTTGCATGCCAGTACTCTGCAACTTCTGACACATTATCAAACCTTTCTTCTGCCTTGTCACAACCTCGCCTTAGTCTTTTTGCACCCGTTATTCTTTCACGACCTAAAAGATCTCCTCCAAGGGGCAACTGAATAAGAGTACCAGAAGTCCCTTCAATAAAAAAGAATGCATATAAGGACAACATTAAAATGTCTAACCAGTATAATGCACTGAATGCTTTAAGTAATATATCATACACGAGAAGCCGTATTTAAAGAGAAATTTGAGGTAAAACTTGTCTTAATTTATGGGCGTTTATTACCACATATCCCAACAATGTCTCAGTTACTGATTCCATTATGTTTTCCTCATGAATTATTAATGAGTTTGAGAATCAACTGTATTAAGGTGGCTCGATAGTCTAATTTGTCTAAATCATGAGAAATTACGTATTTTCTTTATGAAAAGTTTTACACACTCATGAGCTTTAATTATATTAGGTAACTAAAATGAAGCTCATGAGACAAGCTGTGCAAAACTTTTTATGGGGGAAAACAATAATTTCTTGTGATTTAATTAGACTGCCGAGCCACCTTAATGTTTCTAATTGGTTTAAATTATGTGGTATTTAATTTATTAACTGCACTATATAAGTATATGTTACATAACACTACTTTCTAGCTTTGCTGCAAGTCTGCAACAGGAAGTTATAGAATAAATATGGGAATGTAGTGAACAGATATTTCAAAATCAATATTTTGAATGTTGGAGATAATTATTGAGACATACACTGTATGTAGAGACCAGTGTAAAGCCCTGCAACAAAACGCAGGCAATATTGCTTTTGGAAACGCTTTAAAATGAAGATTACCTGTGATTTCTTTGACAAATGACTCAACAGAGTCAAGATATTCTATCACATCTGGAAGTTTGTTCTGGTTGTATTGTTTTACAGGGAGTGAAATAACTATTGATTTCTGATTCATTTCTTTACTAAATGCATGTACAATATGATCTGGAGCCAGCTTTTTTAAGTTTCTGAACCATGGAATATACTTAAGTAGAATTCTGTAAACCAAAATAATGTAATCATTCCTCATTTCCTGTTGTTCTTGGTGGGTCAGTAAATACTCTTTTAAGTCAAAATCTTCAAACTTTCTTTGTGGTTTGGTGTTATCAAGGTTTTCTGTCCATACACGGTCAAAAGTCAGGAACTGGCAAATACAATGTTTGTCAGTGTTATTGACACCTTGTAACATCTCCCCTGCAGATACTCTGAAATCTAAATTGTCAAATGTTAATCTTGGCTTCAATCCTTTTGCCATCTCTTCCTGCACAACATTACACAAATGAGCACCAACATCATCCATGATTCTTAGCCACTTTTGATGACTTTGACATACTTTTAGTGCATTCATTCGTTTCATTGTCTGAAAAAAACCAAAAACATTTTAAAACTTTTACAGAAGCTTAATACTGTAGTGGACCCAAATTCAAAGTTTGCAACAGTCAAATAAGTCAATATTGTCAATGTGGGCATAAAATGCACGGGAAACTGGGAAACTGCACGTGTCGAAGAGAAATATATTTGCTTTTGACGCTCCGCGTGAAATTGACATTTGTCTTTGTCTGAGAACTCAAAAATATTTGGATGGTCTTCACTCAGTCTCTTGTGTTACTGTAGCCTATTCCAAGGGAAAGGAGCCTACAACTATAAACAAAACACTGCGATAAATTGCAGTATTGCATTTGAAAATTAAACGCCAGAGAACAAGAGCGGCCTAATCAAAACAAATCCTAATCGAAGATGCAATCCAACAGGTAAACCACTTTTAAACAACTAACAGCAGCATGAATGCGTCTTATTGAAATGACAAAACTTTGATTCTACAATCCTGGACAAAAGTGCTTGGGACACTATGCGAAAATCGGCAAAATCGGCAAAGTGTCCCAACAATTTTGTCCAGGATTGTCTGAAAATGACGAGTTTATGATTTTTCAATAAAACACAGCTTTTTAACTTTGTAACATTGCAAAATATATACAGTTTAATAAAAGAGCCCCCATCTCTGCTCCCCCTTACCCCCTCAATGGGGAAGGGATCACTGGAGCAGAGTCTCTGCAGAGTTCCCACCCGCACCGGTACCACCCGCACGAGAGCTCTATTTAATTTACATATTCACCAAACCTTCTATACCCCAGAACCAATTTGTTGTTCATGCATGTGGGAGCCTATTTAAGTCATTTTCGAGCAAACTGCGCAGAATCGCCGCCCCCAAATTGTTTTTTTCTTCGATTTTGTTTAATTCGTCATTTTCAGACAATCCTGGACAAAAGTGCTTGGGACACTATGCGAAAATCGGCAAAATCGGCAAAGTGTCCCAACAATTTTGTCCAGGATTGTAGCTAGCTCTTATTAAATGGCATCTAATTTAGTGTCTACGTTTAGTTACGATCTCTTGTCTGTCCTTCGTTTGGTTTTGTAAGAAACGCCGATCGACGAATACTTGTCTCGAAATACAACTCTACGGCCCTTTGAGTGTAATCAAATATTACCAAAAATATGACAATAACTACTTACTAAATCATCTTTGCTCTCACGAAAAACATAAATTGAGTAATTTGCTGCAAGGATTGCTCAGATATCGGTCATATCGAGGGACTGCTTCACTTGTTGAATTTCGTGGCCCGAAAAACAAGGTTGTGAGCGTGCAATGCATTAGCTGACACTCACCCTTTAAATCTTGCTCAATGCTTTGTTCATTTATATATTAATTAAGCAAAAGGATTTCATCACATATTAATGAATCATTAGCTAAAATACGTAACAATTAAGGTGAGGGATTTTAAACTTAGAATTAATATATATATATAAAAAAAACAGTTGTCACCTGTCAGTACCTTCTTGTTACATCCTCCAACACCAAGGACACAAGTTATTACTTTTTGGACAAGACTTAGTTCAGTGTTATGGATGTTCATAAGTATACACCATGACAAGCAAAGTGGAGGGATACAATTTTGTACAGCTTCGTCTGTTTTTACTGGCTTCGGTAAAGCAATGGCAGCTAACACATCAGCTACATTAGGTGCCCTTTCCAGAAGTTCATTGAATACAGTGTTCCAGCTAAACTTCTTAACATCTTCAAAACACTTGCTCCTGGTACGTAGAACAGATGTAAGACTGCCTTTCTTGCATAGGTTGACACATTCTTGAAGTAGTTCGTCAATAAAGATCTTTTTCATTGCATTTTTCATGGCTGTGATGTCTTGCATAGTTCTAACTATTTCCTCTGCTTGGACAACAGGTGATTCCATAACAATTTTAAGTTTCTGCAAACTTTCGGTACGGAGCATTGTTCTTGCTTGATTGTTGAACTATAATTATAAAAACCAACAAGCATGCATGACAATTAGTTATTTATACATTTAAATATTTAATATATATTTTATTATGTAGATACTTTAAGCGCGACTAAAATTTGTGAAAAACAAATTGTCTGGTCTTCGTCATGAAAAACAAGAGTTTCTACGTTTTTCTATATCTAAAAACGATCAAGTAAATCAAAAACGTTCGTGTTTTAACATTAAATTTTTAATAATTTGTACACAATATTTTGGCGACGATGTCAATTTCAATCATTGATGAGTCATCAAACGGAAATTGCACAACTACACGCATATTGCGTAGATAACTTGGAAAACAGCCTGGAATTTCTTGAAGTCTGCCTTTTGATTGTTCGAAGACAGGTTTGTTTCGAGACAGCTCTTTTTTTGGAAAGATGCTGTTTCGAGGCAGGCAGTGAATATTTCGCGCGAAGCCGTCGTGCACGAGACTATACGGTCTACGGCAGATTATAACAGTGCTTAGCTACTAAAAATTCGCTTCAAAACAATCGAGAGACAGAATATAGCCGTGTGACCATTTACAATTTACAGTGAGTTGAACTGTGTACATTTTATTTACCATACATGCACATAATATTAGCGTTTAATAAGGTAAAACGCGCTGAATTGCAAACGCGACTCGTGAACTATAAATTAATCCACGGAAATGCTTTGCATGACTCTTTTAATACTCATTTTTGAAACCTGGACAACACCTTTGTCGTTTAATTCTGTTTATATATTACAAAATATATGATATTTGGTGCTTTTGCGTAACGAAAGCATCTCTTGTTAGTCTTGAACAATATAAATATAAAAAAGGTACAATAGGACATGTTGCATGAGTGATCTATTACCAAATCGTCGTGTCTTGTCATATGCATGCATTCGTCGCGTTTTGAAGGCCGATCTTTTTCAATAATATGTTTTTACTTAGACGTGCTTAAAATACAGTAACTTTGTTAAATGTATAAAGGTCTTACAAGTAAATTCACCCCTAGCTAGTTTTTCTTTTCATGAAGTGATTGATGTTTCTGAATGATGTTATGTGGCGGCTCTATTGTTGACATCGTTAGTTTGCTTTCTTTTCATCAATTTATAGCGTAAGGACATAAAACAATAGTCAATAGCAGAAAGCTATTGCGTGAGTTAAACCCAATTCAGATTTTTTTCCAAAAAACGAAACACGAATTGATTTAGTGTATAATTTTTGTTGCAAAGTCCTGCTATTAAAAAATATATAATACGACAAAGCTAAGACATCAGACGTCGGCTATCAAAAATATCATAATAAAACATTTTGTTAGAAATGTCATAGAGCATTTTTGACAATATTTGTTACGTTTAGGACACCAACCACCGCCTGTTTTTGAACTGTGTGATATATATATCGTAACTGCGATACTATATATGTATATATACACAACAATACAGTAGGTAATTTTTGACCACATTAACCACTAGAACCATATGTTTAATAATTGTAAACGAAATTAGTTACCTTCGGATTTCTAGGTCCAATGCTGTTCAAGACGTGGTCGGCCGCTGGATGTTGACAAAAGAATTCAGGAAATATCCTTTTTCTTGCTTGCGTTGAATTCGAAGAAGCCAACGATTCGGTGGCAGGTTTCAGGAGGATGCGGCGAAAAGTTCCTTCGAGATTCTTCATCGCGGGAGAGTTCGGCTTTCTGCAACGTTTTGTCCTTTGACCATCTATCGTTTTAGTTGGAGTTGTACTTTCAGTCATAATTATAAAATTATGGCTATACGTTCACTGGCTATACACTGTCCGAAAGTTGCGTTTCAATAATTGAAAATAAATGTTTTATTTTAAACCTAAGTCATATTCTAATTGAATACTTAACAGTCAACCAATCACAACCACAAATATTTGCATATTTAGCCGCGCATGCGCATTGGATTATCCAATCAGAACGGGCCCTGAAATGGCTGTTACCAGAGCCTCATGTGAGTATGGGAACGCGTGGGTCTGGGTACGAGATTGACCCATGCGTCGAAAGCGAAATGGGCTCGTTATACCCATGCGTCGAATGCGAATGGCTAGTTATACCCATGCGTCGAATGCGAAATGGTCTCGTAATACCAATGCGTCGAAAACGAAATGGGCTAGTTATACCCATGCGTCGAATGCGAAATGGGCTCATTATACCCATGCGTTGAAAGCGACATGGGCTCGTAATACCAATGCGTCGAAAACGAAATGGGCTAGTTATACCCATGCGTCGAATGCGAAATGGGCTCATTATACCCATGCGTTGAAAGCGACATGGGCTCGTTATACCCATGCGTCGAAGCGACATGGGCTCGTTATACCCATGCGTCGAATGCGAAATGGGCTCGTTATACTCATGGGTCGGATGCAAAATGGGCTCGTCATACCCATGCGTCGAGATCGAACTGGCCTAGTTACACCCATGCGTCGAAAGCGAAATGATCTCGTCATACCCATGCGTCGAAGCGAAATGGGCTCGTTATACCCATGCGTCGAATCACGGCGAAATGGTTCATTATACCTATGCGTGGAATGCGAAACGGGATCATTGTAACTACGGTTTAGGCGGTGCTGGTTGTTAAGCCGTTCTAAAAGTAACCGGAGTATATGGCCGGAGTATAGCATGTTGTAATTTGCCAATTAGAAATTCCAGCTCTTACTTGGTGCAAGATTTTCTGCTCGCCATTGCAAGATCGAGGTAATAAGTTCGACCAATTTTTGCGTTGGCAAACGAGCTGTCTCTTTAGCGGAATCTAACTCTATGGCCCGGACCGATGCATTTCTCAGGCGCGAGTGGAATGCCCGTGTGGTTTCTTTCGGGTGTTGAAAGATCGTAGACATGTCAGCTGTTGATATAATTCTGACGCAGTTTTCTCCGAATAATGAACGCATCAGTTTAGGAAGAGACACATCATTAAAGTCTCCACGTAGCTACATAGACTACTATGCAATAAATAGCACGAATCACAGCGTCGGCGATTTCGCTCCCCTTGTATTGACGCTTTAAACCGGAATCGATATGGTGAGTAAGGAACACAAAGTGGGTTTGTCGGTTTGACCTGGCTCACCAATCTGTCCCGAAATTTTAAACTCGCGGCGCAAACATGACGCATTTGTAGGAAGCTTCTCCTCCTTAGTGCTTTCTAAGGTTTACCCGCGTTTATATCTGCAGTATCGCTTATCAATTGCTTGTCAAGTGCTTGCACTTTGACCTGTGCCAATTGAGACCGCATGTTGCCCATCAATTTCCGCTTGTTGTTGTTGTTTTAACTCTTCGATTTGCTGTTTTAATTCGCTTTAGTGCAAGTTCAGATTCGCTTTTCCTCTGCAATGCGGGTTTCAAAGACATGATGATCGAACCCTGAAACTTCCGCTGGCAATTCCCCATCTTCTTTACCCTCGCCTCAATCGATTCTTGAATTAACTTTGTTGCGGCTATTTTACTTTTCCCCGCGAGCTCAACATCTAGGCTTATCGAAGCTGCGACTTATTTTTGTTCAGCCTTGTCTTTGGTATAGGGTAGAGACTCTAACTCAAATTGTAACGCATCGAGTTCGTCCATAGCCTTGCAATTAATCTAATGTCGTACGGGTGGACTCTTCTATAGTCACGTCTGGTTCTGCCATTTTCGACGAATTTCTCTCTTTTTTTCGACTGCAAATTTCAGTGCGAATTTCAAGAGCGTTTCGTTGTGCTCCTTACGCTGTCTGCACCGCTATTGCGTACTATGAGATTGCGCGCTATCGGGTTTCGCTTACGTTGCATACCTTGTCTGTCATCAACCATGTGTTGCGTGCAGCGCAGCATGTCTCCTTTGGTTTAACCTTGGTTATTTCATAACCCCATTTAATTATTATTATTTATTATTATTATTATTATTATTATTATTATTATTATTACTATTTATTATTATTTAGTTATTATTATTTATTATTATTATTATTATTACTATTATTTAATAAGAAAAAACGTTCCCGACCTGATGATGATCGATTTGACTGAAAACGCTTGTTCATTTTAACATTTGAATATCTTTTCCCTTATACTTATAATGTATATATGTTGGTGTAATGTATGTTGTATCGACAAACCTACCTCTGATTATGCATCAGAAAAATTGACGTAGGAGAGCAAGGCAAGCGAATACCTAAATCTGTCCTAGTCTCGCGATTCATGAGCTAAACAATACAATTACACGGCCGCTTATTATTGTAAGTCCCTACCTACATGCAATGTTTCTTTGCCAATGGTAACACAAAGAGGACATTTTCTCCACCTACTGTGTCATAGCCAGCGACAAACTTTCCAAATATGCGTTGGACAGGCAAGAGTGACGCAGGACCAAAACTATCAAAAACGTTGGCACACCATACCTCTGGAATTGCTTGGGATGGACCACAAAGAAAACGGTTTGGATGATACAGGAATCAACGGACTAGTGCAAAACAAAACGTGATACTTTCGATGACCGACACAAATAGGAGACAGTACATGGCCTCAAATCCGTAGCCTGCATGTCAACGTTTCCGTCGAATCTGCCGGCCCATTTGGCGAGGATAAACGAGCAGCGATTTAGCCGAGAAAAATGAGAGCCAAACCTCTGACCAGCACACTCTACGGACGCATACTTGTCATAGCATCGGGGAACATTTAAATCGGATGCTGGGACATCCGGAAAAAACAGACGGTACACATCAGTGATATACTGCAGTTCATCATAATCTAAACTGGACATAACATGGGGCGATCCAAAAGAGAAACAATCAACCGAATGCCATAAGTCATCTGTAATGTCCACGTGACCGTCATTTAGCTTCAAGTTGTTTAATATCTTCGCACAATCGATGGCAATCTTCTCAGCCCTGTTGTTCTTCTGCAGCTTGTCGACGAGAGGTTGAAGTTGCTCTTTGAATATTTCTGGAAATTCTAGAGTTCTTAGATCTTGATCTCTAATAAATTTTCTCATTACTTGTAGCTCGATCGATTTGTTGTTAGTATAGTAGCTGCCCAATATGCCATTGTAGCGCTCAAAACTGAACAGCGAAAAGCTGTATACAATACCGTAATCTAAGACACAATCAGCTAAATGAGAGCGCATGTGCATGTTCGGTGTTACGTGAGATTTTCCATAAGTTTGCTCGAAATCCTTGCAAAACTGCATGAGATGTGAAAGCGCAACGCCTACATCCGCGATTTTTATTATCGGAGAGCACAGAAGCTTACATGCTATAACGAAATGCAACCAACAGCTATAGTCGGCATCGGCCGGGCGGAGGGTCGAAGGCCCGGAGCCCGGGCGAGGGTGCTAATCTCGACACGCGTGGAGTCCACTTACACGCAAAATTACACGCGAGATGAAAACCTGAAAGTAATTCTGAAACATGTTTATATATACATATATATATATATATATATATATATATATATATATATATATATATATATATATATATATATATATATATATATATATATATATGTTATCAAATCCACAACTTGCGCAGTTCGGATAGCAGGGTACTTGTAACTAACCTGTTAAATTATTCAAATTATTTAAATTTACATCAGCAAATTATAATCATTATAAGTTCGGTGGCATTGCGAAATACAATTTTTCAGCGATCACGATCATGACGAAAGATTTGGCTAAAAAGTACATTTCAGCTAAAATGTACATTAACATTACTATGGAAAAAGACCAAAGAAAGAAGGCTAAGAAGAGATGTGACAGCAATAGAGACAGCAGAGAAGAGGCAACAATAAACATGACTTAAAACCACTGAAAAAAGCCTAAAAATTTATACAATAAAGACCGAAAATGATGCCGACCGAAATGTATCTGAAAGAACAAGGATGTGTCGTGAAACTGTTCAAAGTTGGTAAAGTGGAATTCTGTTCTATTATAAGCTGTATTCTACTTAACTCGAGAGAGACGACGAAGAAATTTTGAAACAAACGACTTTTTAGATCATGAGGAGAACTGAATGACGCCTTGTCATATTTATTTGTCAACACCAAAAAAAGTAAGAACCGCGAACGAGAAAAACAATCCAAAAAGACTAGACTGAATTGGCCGTGTTTGTGGTGATATGAGCAGGTTTAATAACGGTAGGAGATTCGTATTTACCAGTTTAGCTGAGTTAAAACGAAATAAATCTTGAAAATGAAAATCAATATAGATAATATTTTGTCTAGCATTGTCTTTGGACGCTAAGTCTTTTCTTGGCCTTTTCTTGGGCACCATTTATATCTGTTTTTGAATGAGAATTTGTGATTTAGTTCATCTCGTTTTGTTTTTTTAATATTGACTATGCATGTTCTTTGGCCTTTCGGTCTGTCAATACATGACAACAGATGAACTTTGCTAATTAATTTTCTGGGATGTTTTCGGCGGGTGGGGGGTTGTTGTGTTCAAAATGCATATAACGCGGAAGAAGCTTTGTATACACTGTAATCTTCAGGGGGTAAAATTTACTCCGAAAAATGGGGGTAAATGCTTGTCCTCAAAAAAAGGTATAATTTTTACTCCTGACAAATGTGTAAGATTTAAGGAGTAAATTTTACTCCAAAAACTGAGGTAACTGTTTTGTCCCAAAAATGCCTCGAGTTTCGGGGGTAAATATAGAGATGGCGTAATATTTACTCCTCCTAGAATGGTGTAATTTTTACACCGGTTAAAATGTTTAAATGCAAATACGCGCGCGCATACAATTCAACTTTTGTCAAACTTACTTCAAGGAAATCAGCTTCATCACCAGCACCACAACAATAATCAGTATTATCGTACAAGCAGGAGTCAATTGGCAATCTAGAGACACTATCTATCTCGTTACACATGCAATATGAATGATCTACACCAGCTTATTTTAAATTAACACAGATTCCGTATCATGCATAAATCCTCGATGGTACTATAACAAGAAGAGCCTCTGAAATTGCTGTCCATTTTAACAAGACACCACATTCTCTAATTGACTTTGATTTTATCGGGATTGAACAAACTTAGAATGGCAATATAATAGGAATATTACAGATCTGTTAACCATGCGTGCATGTATATGCTGGAGAACACAAATATCGCAGTTTAAGATAGATAATTAACTAAAAACCGAAAGTTTTATAAATGGATTTTGAGCATTTTTAGTTCCATTGGGGAGTTACATTTTGTATGTTTAAATGGCATATTTTATAGCAGAATACGCTTAGTATAGTTCCAAATGTTTTTAATCATTTAGTTACTGTTT
Source organism: Paragorgia papillata (assembly GCA_035771165.1). Taxonomy (NCBI): domain Eukaryota; kingdom Metazoa; phylum Cnidaria; class Anthozoa; order Scleralcyonacea; family Coralliidae; genus Paragorgia; species Paragorgia papillata. The sequence continues at coordinate 171,282 of JAWNZC010000093.1, forward strand.
TTAATCATTAGTCTTTTATACATGCACTGAGGAAGACCACATGAACATAGGCAAAACATTTATATTATATAATATGATAATATTATCACACAAAATGAAATAGATTAAATTACCAAATATGCATAATGAAATAGTTATCATGCAAAACCGAAATAAATTTTTGCAAAGAAATCCTTTTCGATACAGCATCTTTAATCCCTAATAACATCGCGTCGGTAAATATAAAACCATCTTTCCATTTCGGTGGGTAACACGTATTAAAAACATAATAACAAGTATGAAGAGTAAGCAAAGCTGTATCCAATGTCGACGCGGCTCCAAAATGCAATAGCCTCTCCTGTGCAGAGAAAGGCAGTGTCTATGTTGACCATGTTGTGCATTTCCTTTCCTGGAACAGCAACTAATTTTGGAAACGTCGCCAAATTTTTTAACTCAAGTGCCGAATCGGGATCATCCTAAAAAAGAAAAATAATAATCTACATTTACATACATTGCAGGTGTTGCATCAATCACAATAAAACATATATGTTATTTACCGGTTGGGAGGTCCGAACTGGGAAATATTTGGCCGAGGTCTCAAAAGCTGCCCGAGCCTGGAGGCCGAGGGTTGTTTTTGAGACCGAGGGCAAATATTCCCCAGTACGGACCGACCAAAACCGGTAAATAACATATTTATTTTTTTATCATAATTATGTTGCGTAATAGGAAGTAGCGTAATAAAAAACATGATATTCACGTGATATTATTAAAGTCTAAAGTTCGTCAGTTCACGGTCAGTTTGAGTGTTTGACAATTTAATAAGTCAACAAGCCTGGGCTGACACCAAGCTTGTAATCCTTTTTGTGAACGGCAAAACTTTAACCGATGCAGTCACGAAGAAGAGCTAAAATCCTGTGCGATCTGTAGGTTTTTTCAAAGACATAACACAACGAGTGTTGGCTTGTTAAAACGATTTGCCTGCATTTGTAGACGCTTCGTTGTTTTTTCCTTTTTTCCGCGATGTGACGGCATATAGTGTGACTATCTTGTTTGGGACTTTCGAATATGAAAAACAGATAAAGCTTTTTCAATAGCTTTAAAGCCTTCGTCGTAGTGGTATGTATTCTATATTTTATATTTCTATATATATATTTCAACAACTAATTCGAAATACAGTCTACATGCAATGTATATTTAAAGTGTTTTGGTGAATGTCGTCGCTCGTTTGTGATTTTTCCTTGTAACAGTTTTCCTGGCTTTTTTCCACAAATTTGTTGTTTTCACAGTTGTCATAAATAGAATAATAATAACAATAACCCATTCGTATCGTAACACCTATACCTTTTGTCTAAATTTATTTTCTCCAGTGTCAAGCGAAATAGTTTGTCTTTTCAATCCGCGGGGTCCGCTCGTCAGCCAATCAGAGCGCGCGAATCAGATAGATACCGGACCGCAATGAAAAAAAATAATATATATATATATATATATATACAAAGTATAAAGTATAGTTTTACCTTAAAGTCTTCGCTACCAGAGGTTTCACCCTAAACGGGATCATCAGGCGATCCTGATGCGAACGGGATCATGATCCCGTTTAGGGTGAAACCTCTGGTAGCGAAGACTTTAAGGTAAAACTATACTTTATACTTTGTATTTTGCTCTATCTACATATGGTATTGAGCACTCTCTAACATTTCGTGAACCATAACTCACTTATATATATATATATATATATATACATATATAAAACAAATAGCTAGATTAAATGTTTATTCTTGATAACTAAGTTTCCCAATAAATTCTAAAATTAACTCGTATTTATACTTGATATATAAACGCATTGTATACGTAAAATTTATAAAAGATCGAATAATTACGTGTGCTCTATATGGGATATAAAGTCCCATTTACACTACAATGTCATGCAGTGGCATGGGCACAGGATGAAACATGCAGAGCACAGCAGAATTAGAGTGCCAAGTCCGACATGTTTGGTGGTGCTTGGAATTGGTTAAAAAATTGGCATGGTTCCATTTCAAAACAAGGCTGCACCGATTACAATGTCAGAACATGTTATGTGGTTGTGCCATACCGTACCTTCGCTTTGAGTCATAACATGTATATTATACTGTAGTGTACAGTATCAAAGCAAGATGTAGTGTTCAGAAAAGACTGTGTCACATAAACTCATATGAGCCACTCATTGCATTATGGCTCCCATCTTTCCAATTCCCTACTGTGAAATGTAACATTGTCTGTTTTATACGACAGGCCAAAGTGGAGTTAATGGCATGTTTTACAAAGTTGGCTGTATACTTTGGATAAAAGAAGATGAAGCAATACCATGTTTTGCCACCCTGAAGGCAATATATGTACCAGAAAGAGCTATTGAAAACTTGCTCTTTTTGGTCCATCAACTGGACACAAAATAATTTAATGATCATCTCCATGCTTATGAAATTAATGTCCCAGTCAATCCAGTCCCAATGAATTTCAGGCAAAGAAATCTAAAATATTACTTACCTCTTCATCTAATCAATCCTTGTTCTGGAGAGGCTGGGCAACACACAAAATCATATGTCTGTCCTAAATATGAATATCCTTCAAATAATAAACTTTATACATGTATTATGTTACTTGTATAATTACAGTGTGTATACCTAAACAACCTAATATATATTAGACAACATGTAGTCGACTGCTATATTAAAGATATCAAATTTTCAATAACTTTAGTAGCTCTGTGTTTCATATACTGTATTGGTGTTTATGTAGAATTTGTTCTCAATGTCCTAGCTGACCTTAGTACTGTAGCATCCTTCACGATTAAATTAATAACCAAATTTCCCTTCTAAATGAAACAGAATCAAATAATACTATAAATCCTTTCACCCATAGATTTCTTTCCTTGACGAGTGAATTCTGACGTTGGGAAGTATTAAAATACTAAAGTTCCAATTTATAGTCAAAGACTTTAATCTTATCAAAGCAAGTAAAACCGATATATTATCTTCAATCTTCATCCATGATCGGTTGACGGTTGGATGATCGGCTGCTATACTATCTTATATATAAACATTACGAAAATGGCAAGCAATACTGCTAGTAGAAAGTATGATTCTTCTGCAAATTAGTGAATTACCTATTGAAATCGTCTAAATTCAGCTAGAATTTCAGAAGTTTGTCAATCGTCTAAGGAATGGGCTATACCCTGGTGGAAATTTCAGCCAGGATCCTAAATAAGATCCTACCAGGATCCTATTCAGGATCCTGTTCAGGAACCTACACAAGATATTTAGGATCTTGTACAGGATCCTACAGGATCTTGTACAAGATCCTGTTGGATCCTGTAAGATCCTACAGGATCCTACAAGATCCTGTGTAGGATCCTATAAGATCCTGTACAAGCTCCTGGTAGGATCTTATTTAGGATCCTGGCTGAAATTTCCACCAGGGTGGATCCTGAATAATTTAATTGTACCCTAATTACATGATCAATCTAACATCCTATAAGAATTACATGTATGGTATCCTATAAAGGAAAATCATTACAATCCTTTAGAGAAAACCCAAGTTCCAACAAGATAATTGGCTCATGGTCCTACAGTAAAAATCCCATGATCGTAGAGCAATTGCTCAGGATCCTGATCAATTCCTGTTCAGGATATTGTACAGGATCTTATAGTATCCTACACAGGATTTCTTTCAGGATCTTGTACAGGATGTTATAGAATCCTAGACAGGATCCTATTCAGGATCCTGTTCAGGAACCTACACGAGATCCTAAATAGGATCTTGTACAGGATCCTACAAGATCCTGTGTAGGATCCTATAAGATCCTGTACAAGATCCTGTCTAGGATCCTATAAGATCATGTACAAGATCCTGAAAGAAATCCTGTGTAGGATTCTATAAGATCCTGTACAAGATCCTGAACAGGAATTGATCAGGATCCTGAGCAATTGCTCTAGGATCATGGGATTTTTACTGTAGGACCATAAGCCAATTATCTTGTTGAAACTTGGGTTTTTCCTAAAGGATTGTAATGATTTTCCATTATAGGATACCATACATGTAATTCTTATAGGATGTTATATTGATCATGTAATTAGGGTACGATTAAATTATTCATGACCCACCCGTTATGAACGAAGATTCCTTATTTTCCGGCCCAACACATCAATGTGCTACAAATACAACATAATAACATTTTATTTTACCATCAATAACTGTGTGATAATTGCTACAATGAAACGCTAGACCAGAGATCTATTAATTTTCATTGACAGTACTCTTTAGTAGGTTTTACAACAATTATCTAACAAAATTTCAATACTGGTAAAAGATCAACGTCAAATATTGCCTTTTTTGTAAACAATGTACCATGCAGGTACAGTCTTTGCTTAAAGAGCCTATCACATGTTTAGAGATTTTACATATTCGTAATCTTTGGTTTCTCCTGAGAAAAAATATAATAAATCTTGTCATTTGAAAACTTCATCTTTATAGATTTTTTACTGTGAAAGTTGGCGAAGCAATAGGTTATAGGAAATGATGTCAGAGCAGGGAGTCCACACTTTTGGAAGAAGAACTGTTTGCAAGCTAAGATAATTGTACTTCGAATGTCTTCGTTATTTCTTGCATTGAATGATTAGAGAAAACTTTTGCTTCTAAATAATATACTAATACATGTGTACCTCTATCTTTTCTACTTGTCCCTAATATACTTTAATGTCATTTTCGGTAACAACTTTGATAGTGAAAAAGTCTATAAATGTTTGAACGACAAGATACATACATTTTTACTCAGAAGAATTAATTAAATATGTAAAATCCCCAAGCACGAGATAGGCACATGAAGTATTAGTGAAATACAGTAGAATTATAATATTCAAGATGAATTTGTGGCTGTATTGTACTGCACTGCACTGTACAGTACCTTAATTTGATTTAAATATGAACATTTTTAGCATAACCTTGATTGTCACCCATTTTCTTATAAACAGAAATTGAAAACTTCCTTTTAAATTATAACAACACAGTAAAAAGAAATACAGAACTCAACTAAGTGCAACAAACAATTCTTGTCAGGTTATATCGCCTACTGTATATGGTATTGTCAAACATCCATATCCTCATGGTCATCTAGAGTTTGAGTTTCATCTGTTTCACTTTGGGCTCCATTTCTTTATGCAGCATGGGTGAGGGTCATATTTAATTTTCTGAATGCCTTAAGCTTATCCAGGCATTTCTGGTTAAGGCTTGTCCTTATTTCAGCCCATGATTTCTCGACTACTTTTTCTCCAAATTTGACCATGATACACTCTGAAAGAATACAATGTCATTGGTTCAGATTATTACATAGCAGTTAAAGCTAAGAATGAATTAACTTTTATTTATTATATGGCAAAGATTACTTCCGGTAAAATCGCGCACTGTGATTGGGTGCTGACGTGACGCGATTTCTCCGTAATACCCGCGGGTATTATGAAAATTGTTAATGCCCTACAATTGGAAACAAACAAGAAATCCTAATAAGAAACTTTGGTACAATTATAGAATACCCCGCATGTGAAATGGTATATGTAGACTGGCTACGCGGAGACGCGGCCATAGCTATAGCTAGGTACAAAGGTAGTCATGTATTGCTTGAATTTCAAGTTTCTTTCTTCAGAAGGAAGTACTTGGGAAAATTTGGTTTGGCTAAAGCAGAGAATACTCGTCCATTTAGATTGAAATATAGTAAGGTTAGATATACGTTTCGAGCGAATGCCATTTAAATTGGTTCTGTGAGAAGACTGCAACCGCGGTCCGCTGTGCGCCGTGTTTAGCCTGTGTAGCGGTCTTCTTTCTAGGGAGATGGTAGGGGGTGTGTGTGAAAAGTGAGCCTGCAATTTAATTTTGCATTTTCTACAGAAAAACTCCAGAAAATAATCATTTCGACTTGTGTTTTCTGAATTGTATACTGAAATCGGCGTGCAAACTCTGGTTTGTTTAAATAACTATTAAAAAACATGTAGTAATGTATAGTATGCTAAAGGACTGAGTTATATTATGTGGAGGGAAGTATAAAACAGGCGAATGAGAATACCTTTCTTTAATGCCAGGGGCAGACTCTTCCCACCGCGTCATCCATATGAGGTAAATAGGGTGTCGTGGTTATTAATAGAGAGCTTAAGCATACAGGCGTTTTAGAGCCACGGACGGCGATTGAATTCAATAGCATTTTTCATTCAAAACAATGATAATTAGCAATTTAAAATTCCAAGAGCAAAGTGAACGCCGTCGTCGTTCTACACAAGACGTCATTGAGAGCATTTTCACGTTCTTGGGACGACGGGAACATCTAGAACGTTGAGGCCTGTCATCGTTGTTTTACTACAATAGACATGCTTTTAAAGTAGAAAACTTGTATTTTAAGGGGGATAATTTCATTACATTACAATATAAATATATACAAGATCTGTATTTTTATATAAAGATGAAATTTAAGCTTATGAGCTAACAGTTTAGATATGTTATTATTCATAGCCTTTATTTTGGGTAAAAAAGTCTTTTCAAAGAATACGCGGTTCAGTAGTTCTGTATTGTATTCCTGTTCTTCCGGTCACCGTCCGTGTCTCAAAAACGCCTAATATGCTTAATCTCTCTAATATAAACAAACATAACATAACAACTTTATTTACCGAGGGTAAAACACATGACAGTAAAATACTGATAAACTTGTGGCCCTCAAAAGACCGGTTAAAGTGATTACCTGTATTTTTTTCAAAAGACTGGTTAAAGTGATTACCCAAATTTTTTCCCCAGTGTATTTTAACTGTACAAGCTGTCGTATTGTAATTTAACATGCCACAAAGATCCTTGTTCTTAGATTAGGGCCAGGAGCTATGTTTCCGTTGGGTGTGGGATGGTGGTGGGGGGTGGGGGGTGGGGTTGGTTCAGGTTATAATAATTTTGCATACCACAAAGATCCGCGATATGTAATTGGGGTCTATCGTTCCTTTGTGTGTGTTTGGGGGGGGGGGAGGTTATCATAATTTTCTATACCACAAACGTCTCCGATTTGTGATTAGGGTTAGGGTTCATGGTTCCTTTGTATGGGGGTAAGGTAATCGTAATTTTCCATACCACAAACGTCTCCGATTTGTGATTAGGGTTAGGGTTCCAATGTATGGGGGTAAGGTAATCGTAATTTTCCATACCACAAACTTCCCCGATTTGTGATTATGGTTAGGGTTCATGGTTCCTTTGTATGGGGGTAAGGTAATCGTAATTTTCCACACCACAAACGTCTCCGATTTGTGATTAGGGTTAGGGTTCATGGTTCCATTGTATGGGGGTAAGGTAATCGTAATTTTCCATACAACAAACTTCCCCGATTTGTGATTAGGGTTAGGGTTCATGGTTCCATTGTATGGGGTTAAGGTAATCATAATTTTCCATACCACAAACTTCCTCGATTTGTGATTAGGGTTACGCTTAATATTAAGATTACGATTAATATAAAGTTAAGTAATGGGTTCGGAGACTAGTCGCGTAGCCGCGTGTGGACGCGTAGCCGCGTAGCCGCGCGTGGACGCGTAGGCGCGTGACCTGGTTGCCACGTTGCCAGGAACGTAGCCACATAGCGATTGAGAGGAGCAATTTCAATTGCGGGGTATTCTATAATTACTCCGACACTTTTGTTGCCGAAAAACGACGAAAATAGGTGATATAATTGAACATGCATGGTTTGAGCAACATACTGACTTTTGGTTTCAATCGAAGAGTACATAATGCAGATTATGTGATTTCTTAGCTAAAACAAGGGTAATTGGTACGGTGCATGTAATTTCAGCTGTGGTTTTACATGTAAGCTTCGATCATGGAGCTTTAGACAACAACAAAATTTGAGAATTGTCATACAGTGTATACCATTGCGGTTCCGGCTTATCCAGTTGTTTGCATGTGACACAATTCTTGTTTATGATTCAATGGTGGATAGTGAAAACATGTGTACCGTTTGACAACATACATAAAAATGACAATCGTATACAACAAGTCGTACTGCATAGATGGACCTTTTACTGTGTTTGCATCAGGCTATATACTGTTTATGCAAACACTGTAATGTGACATCAAGGCACATAATTTTCTCAGCCCTGTTTTATTCAAGATATAGAAAATGGTTGCTTTTTGTTTACATATTAAACCTGATGAAAACACTGGAGATATTTTGGGGAGAATTTGAAGGTACTTTTGCAAAGTCTTGAATTCTCCAAGCCCAGTCTGTTGTGTGCATCAGGCTACACAGGCAGTCCTGTTCTATGTTTTAAATGTAAATGTGCAATATACTCTACTAATACCTGCAGTACCAGCAACATCAATAAAACAACATTAAACAATAACAACTAAATAGCAAACTGATTGTTTACTCACTTTATTAAATTTATCTTAGTGATGTTAAGAGCCACTTTTGTTGTAGTCCCTTCTTTGGGCTCTACAGATCCATTTCTCATTTCCTTGTCTGTGAATAGGACAGAAAGAAGGGATGTGGCATATAACTTTGGTTTTCGTGCCTTAGCTGGGACGTCTGTAAGTAGGTTTATGCCATTAACAACCTGAAAAACATTTATGGGTACATATTAATTGCATTATAATTTTTTTAACACTTTGAAGCCTGAAGACGAGTCTTTAATATTTTCCTAGGCCTCAAAATGTTAAATACTGTAGCAGTTTCTACTGTACAATAATCTGTAATTTGTGACACCATCAGAGCATTTTAATTTCTGATTGAATGTACTTATGCATATCAATTTGTATCCCAATCGCTTTGTATTATATAATTATTGCTAATTAAATCACTTTAACTTTCTCCATTTGAGGGCACATTTAACCCATTTCTGCCTACATAAGGCCCGCCTGAACTGGCCCCTTCCCTCTGCTGAATAAAATCATCTGGCATTAACCAGAATAAATCAATAAAGGCTGTCTCTGGCAGAAATGGGTTGAGGTGGCTCGAAAGGGTTTTCTTGTTTTCATGGTACAATAAGTGTGAAATCGAATTTTGTGATATTAGAATTGATGAATCGCGCTGAAATGTTTCTCAGAACTCAAGGAAATAACATAGTTTCATTTAATCACATTATTTTTGGGAATGTCGTTGCCATGGTGAAATGTTTTTTTATTTTACATACGTCCTTTTCCTCCTGTTGCCTACACGACGTTCAAGTTTAAAAAAATTCTGTCAACTAGTTTCGTAAAAATATAACATTGTTTAGGATTTACCGTTAACTTTTTGTTCTTTTGACAAAATTTTTTAAAACTTAAAGGAAATACGCTTTCAATAAATAGAAATTAATGTGCAAAATTTCAAGACTTTTTACCGAGCAGAAACGGAAATATTAACGTCAGAACTTAAAATTTCGGCACGACAAGGTGAGCAATTACGCATGCGCGAAAATTGTAACTCGCGGCCATATTTCATGCGTAAGCCATTGCGCATGGGCTTGTTTATTTCATGGTTTGTTTTTTCGTTGATCGATTTTATATCATCGTTGATGATAAATATAAGATCATGAGTTTGCATCAAATTCTCCACCTGTCCTTCATACATCAGCTGTTGAGTTCAAAAAGATAAAACACCTATTAATTTATAGCTAGCCGCATTGGATAAGGACCTTACTAGTAAACATACAGTATAGTACTTACATTATGCTTCATGATTGACTTGCAAAGGTGATGCAGAGTCTGCCGGACCAGCTTTTACAGTTTTTTTTGTAGGAAGATCACCAACATTTCCAGAGTCAGTAAGAAAAGGGGTTGCAGGAAGACCAACTATTACAATATGAGTTGCAAGAGCTGTAGATCTCTATACAAAACAGATTTGCTTTAAATACCTTTATAGATTAAATCATAGTTACATACATCTGGCACTTTGCAAAATTAATGCCACTACAAACCAGTTCTAGGCTTCTAGCACAGAGAAACATTTGCTGAATAGCTATATGGCTGCTCCATCTTTTCTGTACTAAAAGTAATCTTACCATTGAACAGACAAAAATTTATCATCTAGTGTAAAATATACATATACTTATATCACTATATCATTTTAATAATAAATTATCAGCATTTACTTGGTAATTACCAGAAAGTCCAATGGTAGCTGAGCTGGTTTGCTTTGGAACCATAATTGCTGCTAGAGATTTAGTTTGCTGCTGAAGTAAACTGTTCATCCCATCCACTCTGCTGTATACTCCTTCAAAAAGTTCTTTCAATACAGCTCCATCATATTCAGAATGCACTGATCCCAAATATGGTTTAGTGACAGTTTCAGTTGCCGACTCTGTTTTGCTAACCTGTTTAGGAATTATTTAAACATGATCATTTTTTATATTTAGAAAATTTCCACCCATATTGTGACACAGCCTGATGCATGGCGGAAGTATTAGTTGCCTATACCGGAAGTTTGTTGTTTCAAACATTTCGCTGTAATTTTGTCCCTCGTACAGTGCTTGGCTATATAATAAAACAGTTATACCATTCGCTCTCGTTGTATACGAACTAATATAAGCGCCTCGTAGTAGTGGTTATTATATTATAAGAAAATAATTGACCGAGTGATTGACCAATCAGCGACGCGGAATTAATTGGCTGTCCAATGAGAAAATCGGAAAAACATTTGAATATATTGTTATGGACGGGGGGTGTCAGAAAATAGGTGTTCGCTCCTAGGTATTAATAAGGATTCTAATATGTCCGGAGGGGTGGGATGGGTATTTTTTTTATGTTGAAATGGTGGAAATTAAATGGTGGAAAAGAAGTGTGTGTGTGTGTATTTCCATTCATCCATTTCCATTTCCAGTTCCCTTATGTTGTAGTTTTTTGTAGCGTGTATGTGTGTCACATACCATGCATAGTTTCGAAAGATAATTAGAGAAAAAATAAATTTTTGGGGGGAAAATAATTTGCAAAATTATTCAAGGGAAAAATCCCATGATTTCCTTTTTAAAAAAAAGGTTTTTTTTACGCTCGGACTGGCGGAGCTCTGCACGTATGCCACCATCTTGTCGAATGAGGGGATCGTGGGCGGATCGTGACGTATATGCTGGTGTATCTTAGACCACACCCTTCCGGTTTACGTCCATATCCATGCCCATATATGGTATGATGTGCTTTTTTTGCCAGAAAAACTTTTTTTTTCTTCCTCATGTGTGCCATATTTGGTATGATTTTTTTTCCCAGTGAAATAATTTTTTTTGGTCTCACTTTTTTTTTGCTCACCCAGCGTTACCCATATTTGGTAAAGATTTAAAGATTATGTGTTATTTTTGTGTTTTTTCTAACGTATATCGTATTGACCATGTAATACAACTAAAGAACAGATATTTTTTCTTTCTTGAAACAGCAAATGGATGGTAAAGATTCCTATTATTGCGCTCTTGCTGTCGGTATATCTGGATTTAATAACAATGTGAAGAAAGAGGAAGAAGAAGAAACCGACTTGAGTATTGCAGTTAAAACAGCTATTAAGGCTATACGTTCAATCATGTGAAGAAGAAAACAAGAATTAGACAATATTATCGATCAATTTGAAGACGATTATGTAGATTCTCCACAACCAAACTATTTATTTAAAGATGTACAAAATGCGATAACTGATAATACTCTATCAGTAGAACAGATCTTATCTGTATCTGTTTATGAACGATGTGAATAAATGTATCCAATATCAGTTATTAAACGGATGTTTATCATTGCATGCACATTTTTCTTTGTGAAATAAGCGTGTATTTTTATTCATATTATACAATACAATACATAAAACGCGAAAGCAGAGTTTTGTTGGTTTCACTTTGCTTACTCATTAGCATATTGGGTAAAGATTTTTATTAGAATTATGTGGGGGTTTTTATGTTTTGTTGTTATTATATGCTACTTTATTCTTTTATTATGAATTTTTACCCTCATTTTTTAGCTTTATTTTGATTTTTTTCAGGAGTTATGCCTTAAATGAAAATTTTGAATTTTTTTATATTTGAAGTTATTCTTCACCTTTTTTTGAAATTTATGGTTTTACTTTTTTCATCTTTTTTAGATGAAAGCGTTGTTGTTTATTTTTATTTTTTTTGGTGAAATTTAAAGAAAGAGCGTTTAATTAGACAAAGATGTCAACAAAGTATGAGCAGAAGATGTTGACAATCGATAGCCTAATTTGGGGTATAATGCTGGAATACGTGTACGGTGACAATTCAATTGTGACTTTCCCCATAAAACAGCATGTTCAATACCAATTAACCAAGGACATTGAAGAATTAGTGTGTCAAGTGCAAATAATTCTGGATGAAAAGTTGAGAGAGATTAACTTGACGATGACGTTAAAATAGAGATCTTGGCGCCTTGCCTGAGGGTGCTAATAGAATGGGTTGTGGAGAAGAAGATTGAAAAAACACGGGAAGTAAAACGACAGAGACAACAAGAGATGCAAACAATGAAATATTATTGACGTTGATTGATTGAATAAACATTCTACTTTGATGAATATAAACATTTTTATTTACATGATATATATATATATATATATATACAGAATTTATAAGTTATATGGAATTATATATATATATTTTGATACGCTGCTTAGATCTAGCTTTTATCATTTTTTTAACGATTTGGTCACATTTAATTCTATAATGTATACAATTTAAACTAAATATAATTGATAAAATTATTTTTGATTTCTGTTTGTGTTTACTTGAATGGCTAGTTCAATTAAAAAACTAGTTTGTTCCTGTTCTTCGATACAGTAATGTAACTGTGATCCGTTATCTATATTGGTCGCAATATACCTGATAGCGTCTATTGTTTTTATTTGTTGCCGTGCGACTGAAGAAGAATATTTCATGATCGTAAACAGATCATATTTACCTGTTGAAGGTGAATATGTCACGACGAAGTTTTCGTGGGTATTACTCCAATCGAAATCATCCAATGGGTAATGATAATATAGAAACGGGAACGCGAAGTGTTGTTTACCCTTGTTTGGAATGTTGACCCACGAATACAAATGTCTTTGGTATATCGTCGACCATTTGTAAGGAGAGCCTACGGGTAGTACACTCAGTTCAAACAAACAGTGTTCGCAATCAAGGTTCTCTTCGTGTACGATAAAGTCTTCCATTTTTTAATCTCGTTCGACGAAGATGTTTTGTGTTTGCTTTACATCATATATTCAATGTATAAATACCCACGTATTTGTAGAGTCAGTAAGCACGCATAGTCTTATTAATCGAATTTTCGTCGCGCATTGTTTCCTGTAAACAATGCGCGACAAGTGAATCGGGCATGATCGGGGACAATCGAAGCTCAGAATTTTTTGGCGTCAACCTAGGAGCTGTCAGTTTGAACGATGAAACGAGTATTTTTAATCCGATCGTGTTTAGAATATTTCGTTCGCCATATCACGAAGTCCTCCGAAGCGACAAAGTTTTGGATTAAAATACTTCGATTTTCAGGGTTCTATTCTATACGATTTTTTGAAATTCACATATCTTGTACACAATTTAACGTTCTATCTAACTGTGCGAGTTTCGTTAATGGCACAAACCTACAGACGATTCAGGGATACTTTAAAATGATTGCGTTTGACCGTACGCCAAGTAAGTAGCGTAATAATGCAATTTGATATTTGCACTCATGTCAGTTTTAGCCTTTTCTCCATTGCTATTCTATACCATGTTTTCTAATTCACATATGTTGTACAAAATTTAACGCTGTATCTAACTGTGGATGGCACAAACCACCAGACTATTCAGGGGTATACTTTGAGCATGCGGTATCCAGTGGCTCAACTGCAATGAAGATATATCCCAAATTCCCAATACGGCTGCTAGCCGTTAAATTCTATATTTCCGACAAAGTTTTTGACTAAAATACTATGCTTTTTCAGGCACGCCGGGCTAGAAAGGGCGCGAAATTGGCCAGATGAAATGGCATGAGCCTGCAGCAATGGTCAGCTGTTAGCAATTTAAAAGATGGCGTCTCTTATTGTTGATCTTCACGACTTAGTAAGAGAGTACATTAAAAAAGCAAACAACAAGGAACTAGCAGGGGAAATCTGTTCTGAAATTCTTGAGCGATCTAGAGAAGTGACAAAAAAGTATTTGTTCACCGGAGAGGATGCGTGTATGTTCCATGTTGCAAAGATTTACCCAATAGTTTCCAGGGAATTGCTTCGTTGGAGCCACATTGTTCGCAGAAGAATGAAAGCTAGAACCTCATTATCTCATCCCTGACAAGTACAAACCATTAGAAACATGCCCGCAGAAGTATTTGAGTTGCTAAAACTAACTATTTTAACAGGCGATTATGGTACTGTTGTCAAGAATACAAAATGCGTGGAGCAGCTTCAAATAGCAAGTGCAGAGGCTGCCATGAAGTGGATGGCCCATGTTATAAATGAAACTTAAAGTTAAAGAAACGGATATTCTGTTGAAATTGTCAAGAGACGGAGCATACAGTAAAGCCATTATTTCTTCTGATCATCCGCTTAGTGTTAAATATTCGAAAACGCAAGAAAATATAAAGATTGTTATTCGGTATGGCCATTGGAATGCATTTGGTGTTCCCCAACATGTTTTATTTACCTAGACCCAAGACAAATTCTCGAAAAACTTGTTTTGTATGTTAAACTTGTTAAAATTATTGTTTATAATTGTTTGAATTGATTTGTATCTTAAATACATTGGTGCATGTTAACAGGGTAAATTCTGCTCCTAAGTTCTATTTTTGGGCAGTGAACTCGACACTGTATATATTATTTATAAAATAAGTTGTGTCTTACATATGCTGTGATTGGTCATTTACTGTGTTTGTATCAGGCTATACAAACACAATTGGAGCTTGCTTGGGGGATGGTTGGAGAGGGCAGGCTAACACAGTTGTTGACATCACAGCCTATTTTTCAGTCTTATTTTGTAAAAGAAATAGAAACTGGACACTCTGTCTTTAATTATATAACCGGATGCAAACACTCATGTGAGTTTGGAAGAATTCAAAAGTACTTATGTAAACCCTTGCTTACAGCTTCGGTTCTCATAAACTTTCAAATCCTCCCAACTCACTCTCGTGTTTTCATCAGGCTATATAAACACAGGTGGCCATTTTCTTTTTCTTAAATACAGATATATACAGTATAGCAAAGTTCTGGAAATTCCCTCACATATACTGTGACCCTGAACCTCATTCGCATGAATAATTTCTTAATATGAACTTTTAATGATGTAGTTATTTGTCAAAGATGCACCAAGCGAGTCGAGAATTTTGTGGAAATTTCCTTTATTCAGTTTTAAATAGCATATAAATATCTTTAAAAAACTCATTAATAATTCATGAGGAAAACAAAAAAGAAATCAATACCGTAGCAGAGGTTGTAAATCGGATACAGAATCGTCCTGATTTACATAAACTTTAGCTTCGATTTTCTCGGCTAAAATAGAGTATATCGCTAAAATAGTTGGTGAACTTGATTACTTAGATACATTTGTATTTTAAGTAAGATACAGCATTCGCAGCTGATCTGTATCTGATTTACTACGGCTCGCCTTGTAAATCAGATACAGATCGGCTGCTCATGCTGTATCTATTACTTAAATAACTATTCAGTTCATAACATATTCAGTTCATAAATATATTCAGCTCATAAGGTAAAACATATATTAATATAATAAAAACAACAATAATTAATATATGATAATTTACATGTATAACATTAAAATATCATACATGCACTAGCTCAATATTTAAAACCAGTATACTAATATTAGATTATTTAGACCTAATAAATAGTAAAATATCTTCTGACTGGTGTGATAACTATTTTTTCTTATTAATAATAATGCATATATCTTTGGTCAAATGACCAGCTATTGCTGTTTCATTAACTGCTTTAAAAACATTTGATGAACAAATAGTACAACTAAGTATGCCTTTATCTAAAGGGAAACCACAATAACAGAAAGTTTCCAACTCTGTTTCTTTGGGAATATACTGCTCTTTGTATACAGTATAGAAACTACGACCTGGCGGCTCATGCATGCGAATCCACACATTACACATATAGTCGTGACGTAGGACCATAGACCACCGTATAGATTTTGTGGAGTGCTTAGCAAACTGAGAAAGCCTTACATGCTTTGCTTCCCGACCTTGCATGCTATTGAGGCCCAACCCCATGCTATATCTATTAAATAAGATTTGGAGGTGTCTTGGTATGGCAAAACCTATAGTCCAAACTGTTGGTGTGACAGATCTTAAAAGCAGTGAATAAGCATTAAAGAAGTATAGGCAAGCCTTCCTGCACTTTTCAACTTCAATTTGAGTAATGTTTATGCGAGAAAAGTATGATACAGCATCTCGCAATTGTAAACAACAAAATGATATGACTGCAATCCTTCACTGTGTCTCCTGAGGATCAGTTGCGTCGCTCAATGCTTGCAAAATAAACATAAATTTGTGACAAAATATTTTTGTCTCTTTACCTGTAAACCTATACGCAAAAGAACTGTTTCGGCCTTCATTGAACCATATTTTAATTTTTTTAGCTAGCCGAGTGACCCGTAACTGGTCTTGTAAAACTGTTATGTAAACAACAAACGGTGAATTAGCCGGCAAGCTGTCAATTTGTTTGCAACTTGGTGTAATATTTGACTTAGCCAAAGCTATTTCAAGCATGAGAACATGTAAATTGGCCCAAGCATTATTGCCATTATGCAGCGGTTCAGCAAAACCACAATCTATCAATTTACCTAGAAGTGGCTCATATTCCTGTCTGGATTGTTTTTCCCTAATGAAACTGAGGAGCTTATTCCTTTTAGTTACAGAAGAATAATTGGTTTGGGACAATTGCTCTCTTTTTTTGGCAACTTGTTTTGCTACCTTAATCCTTTCCTCATAGTTCCATGGGTGCCATGTGCACGATGGGTCCTCCCCTAGAGAGCCATTTGGGGTTCCCTTGTTATCACTATGTACATTTCCAAAAGGGGAAAAGTAGTAAGCTGCATTATTGAGCTCTCCACTCATAGTGGATAACCATTTCATATCTGAGGGGATAAGTTCAACTGTAAATTTACAGTTAAAACCATTAATAATGTATAGCTGTTTCTCAATGTGTGAGATATCCTGGATCAACTTCCTAGCATATTGCTTCATAGCTTCATGATTTTCTGAACAGTTTGCCCCACATAGAAGGAAATTGTCATTTTCACTTTGGACATGCTTACCGACGTTTAAGAAAGAGACAAGCCATGCCGTAGCTTCATCATCTTTACCGAATGGAGCACCATCTGCTCCAATAGCAATCCTAAAGTGATATGGCAAACTCCCAAAATGCTGGAAAAACGATTCAGATCCTAACGCCTGGTCAACTAGTATATACAGCTCTGCTAAAATTAGTACATAACTGCAGAAATCTCTATAGGACCCGTGAACTGACTTCTGAAATTCACCTATATCTTTGCAAAAATCAGATGCAAAATCATGCACATTATCAATATCTACTGACTTTATGAAGGCAATCAACTTGTCATAGTAGACAAGCTTTGGGTTACCTATTGACTGATCAACTATTTTAATATTTCTACATATAGATTTATACTTTTCTTTGGCTAAGAGGCCTTTCTCGTAAAGAATTTTCAAACTGCGACACATGTTATCTGTACTGTTTTCACATTCTTTAACTTGCTTATTTACTAATGCAGGTATAACCTTATTTTGTATCTTTATCGATGTGCCAAGATATGTTTTCATTTGCTCGGGTGTACTCTGATCAAAGTAACCCACATCCCAGCCAGAGCTGCCGAGGTTTCACGTATACACTCTAAAAAAAGGTGTGTTCAAATAACACACCTTTTTTGTCCAAAAATTGACACGCTTTAAGGTGTGTTATTCAACACACCTTGGTGTGTTATTCGACACACCTTGGTGTGTTATTCAACATACCTTGGTGTGTTTTCTGTTTGTCCAGAATATGACACGTTTTATGGTGTGTTTTTATAAAGGTGTGTTATGCAACACACCAACGTGTGTTATTCAACACACCAAGGTGTGTTATGTAACACACCTTCAGTTGTATTGAAGAACACACTATAGTGTGTTATGCAACACACCTTTGCAGTAGATGAGCCCTAAAAGAGCCCATAAGTTTATGAATAATAAATAAAATAAATATGTAACACAACGTACAGTACACCTCCATTTTACTGGTACCGGTATATAAAATTTGTTGCATATGTTTCCGTGTCTGATCAAACTCATCATAGCTGTGGTCAACCGATCACATGCAGTATGCAAAAATCTAACTAATAAATAATTATTCATATGCACATTACCTTTGGAGTCCCCGTGTAGGTTCTTACAGTAATCTAATGTTCCCTTTCGCCTTCTTCTACTTGATCGGCCTGACATGAATTTATTGTGAAATTTTTCTGAATTTTCTGGACTTAAGTTAGAGGGTGCCTTTTGTCTTATGCTTGTCTTCCTTTTAAATGACACTTGACTTTCTTTAGACTTTTCATTTTCAAATTTCCTCTTTCGAACAGACAAGGACTGGTTTTCTCCATTGAATAAGGAGAGGTTTTCTTTTTGGCGTTCAATCTATATACAAGACAAGAAGTTCTTCTAAATTACTATGTATTTTCAATAAGTTATTTATCATTTGCACATTGCGATAAATTTTACTACCTACCTATATATTCATATATATATATATATATATATATATATCTGAATGTACTTCACCGATGCTGTCCCACATGCGGTTGTCACCGACGATCGCATGTGTATAAGTAATTGATGAAATGCATTCAGATTGTTCCAAGCTACACTGATGAGCTGTTGTACAGCGAAACACCGTGTCTGTAGATCGACCTATGTACGCTCCTTCACTTCGGTGTTGTTGAGCACTCTGTGAAGTTGCCGTGGGTACCTATTAGCGATAATGCAACGCTCACTACCCTTGTGGAAGTTTGAGCACTCTGGGCCCATGCGCACTTCAAGCTATCTGAATGTACTTCACCGATGCTGTCCCACATGCGGTTGTCACCGACGATCGCATGTGTATAAGTAATTGATGAAATGCATTCAGATTGTTCCAAGCTACACTGATGAGCTGTTGTAGAGCGAAACACCGTGTCTGTAGATTGAACTATGTGCGCTCCTTCACTTCGGTGTTGTTGAGCACTCTGTGAAGTTGCCGTGGGTACCTATTAGCGATAATGCAACGCTCACTACCCTTGTGGAAGTTTGAGTACTCTGGGCCCATGCGCACTTCAAGCTATCTGAATGTACTTCACCGATGCTGTCCCACATGCGGTTGTCACCGACGATCGCATGTGTATAAGTAATTGATGAAATGCATTCAGATTGTTCCAAGCTACACTGATGAGCTGTTGTACAGCGAAACACCGTGTCTGTAGATTGAACTATGTACGCTCCTTCACTTCGGTGTTGTTGAGCACTCTGTGAAGTTGCCGTGGGTACCTATTAGCGATAATGCAACGCTCACTACCCTTGTGGAAGTTTGAGCACTCTGGGCCCATGCGCACTTCAAGCTATCTGAATGTACTTCACCGATGCTGTCCCACATGCGGTTGTCACCGACGATCGCATGTGTATAAGTAATTGATGAAATGCATTCAGATTGTTCCAAGCTACACTGATGAGCTGTTGTACAGCGAAACACCGTGTCTGTAGATTGAACTATGTACGCTCCTTCACTTCGGTGTTGTTGAGCACTGTGTGAAGTTGCCGTGGGTACCTATTAGCGATAATGCAACGCTCACTACCCTTGTGGAAGTTTGAGCACTCTGGGCCCATGCGCACTTCAAGCTATCTGAATGTACTTCACCGATGCTGTCCCACATGCGGTTGTCACCGACGATCGCATGTGTATAGTAATTGATGAAATGCATTCAGATTGTTCCAAGCTACACTGATGAGCTGTTGTAGAGCGAAACACCGTGTCTGTAGATTGAACTATGTGCGCTCCTTCACTTCGGTGTTGTTGAGCACTCTGTGAAGTTGCCGTGGGTACCTATTAGCGATAATGCAACGCTCACTACCCTTGTGGAAGTTTGAGCACTCTGGGCCCATGCGCACTTCAAGCTATCTGAATGTACTTCACCGATGCTGTCCCACATGCGGTTGTCACCGACGATCGCATGTGTATAAGTAATTGATGAAATGCATTCAGATTGTTCCAAGCTACACTGATGAGCTGTTGTACAGCGAAACACCGTGTCTGTAGATTGAACTATGTACGCTCCTTCACTTCGGTGTTGTTGAGCACTCTGTGAAGTTGCCGTGGGTACCTATTAGCGATAATGCAACGCTCACTACCCTTGTGGAAGTTTGAGCACTCTGGGCCCATGCGCACTTCAAGCTATCTGAATGTACTTCACCGATGCTGTCCCACATGCGGTTGTCACCGACGATCGCATGTGTATAAGTAATTGATGAAATGCATTCAGATTGTTTCAAGCTACACTGATGAGCTGTTGTACAGCGAAACACCGTGTCTGTAGATTGAACTATATATATATATATATATATATATATATATATATTGACCAAAAATTTTGACCAGAAATGCATCATGAGCTGAACATAAGAATTAAAGTACAAACCCTCTTTCTGATTTTCTGTACATCGTTTTGCACTGCTTTTAGCCCAGCGTTTTGAGCCAAGTATCTTTCCTTTACTTCTTTTCTTCTTTTGGCAAGTTCTCCAAGGGGAAAGCGCTTCCATGACGAGCTTTTGTTACTTGATTTACGACCATTTATTTGCTTTCCCATCGGTGCCTAGACGGCTGTTGCAAGACCCGACATTTCGATCAAAAAGTTTGTGTATCACACAGATTTACCTGAAACCAAAACCTATGAATTAGTACTTTAGACAAAGCGGAAGAATTCTATGGTTTTAAAATTCTCAGATACGCAGAAGAACTCCCTTTTCGATAACATTAGCGTCCACAACTTGGTGAAATAAATACTATCGATGTTTTCTTTTGGACCAAATAAAATATGAATTTCTCTTCCATTTTGAAAGATCTGTGTATTAAAGGGGCAGCGTCACGAGACGCGCATGCGCGCGAACTTGAAAAAATTCAGGCTGAATGTTTTCAAGTTGGCTTACGATTCAAAATGGCGTCTATACTCGGAAATCGCATGGCGGAAAGCGAGACTAGAACTCTGGTCGCAAGAAGAAGTTACAGGATCAATCTAAAGAAGCCAAGAAAAGATGGAACGATTCCCATAAAAGGATCTACTTGACCGAAAGGATATACCAGTCATGGATTGATGCAAAATGCTTGGCTGGATATAATTCCTGCAGTGACAGTGACTTTGCTGCTCATCTGCTTTCTTTGGAATATCGTCGAAAGTAAGTTAACTTTCTCATCTCATTATTTTTGTTGTATTCTCACTTAATTGGCAAGTATATAAGAGCATTTATTGTCCCACTTTCAGGTCATTTCACGATGTTTCACATGCTGGTAAACGATCACGAACAACATCAACGCCAGCGGATGAACAATATGGAGCTTTCACTTATGAAGGTGCATATTTATGCATATAATATACTGTACATCACATATATACCACTGAAGAACCAAAGAACCAAACAGTGGGATGTAAAAATTGTAAGAGCCATGAAGGGATATCAGCACATCCCAGTCCTTATGGCAAAATTTTAAACATGAGGATTCATGATATAGATGTGGTGACACGAAATATTTCATTGAATGCAAGTGATCCTTGTATTATTGCTCCAACCATTGCTGTTACGCCTGCACCTCCCTCAACTGACTTGTTGGAAAGAATAACTAGATTTGCAACCAAGAAACAATCAATTGACAGTAATCAAGAGGATGTTACATAGACAATGAACAAATGTAACTAGTAACAATAGTACCTGTAAATAGTAATGCTGTATATATACATGTATGTACTGTATTCTTACTTACAGTCAAGTTACCAACATATTTCAGAAAAGTTTATGAGTATGTTTTAACCCAAATTTTGGCAAATGCAGAGAAAATTGAACATGCTAAGGGGTTGTCATTATTTATGGGGGAGGGGGGGGGAAATGGGAAGGGGGCAAACAAAGTTTCACTCCCATATATGGGGGGGGTCAAAAACGTTTTACTCTAGAGAAGGGGGGGGGTAAAAAAATTTGAGCCTTAAATACCATGTCTAGAGTTCTGATTTTTAAAATTGTCATGAATGCATGGCATGACCTTTTTGACTATTTGTTGAATATTATAATTTATATAAAAGAGTATATACAAACAAACAAACAAACAAACAAACAAACAAACAAACAAACCAACAAACAAACAAACAAACAAACAAACAAACAAACAAACAAACAAACAAACAAACAAACAAACAAACAAACAAACAAACAAACAAACAAACAAACAAACAAACAAACAAACAAACAAACAAACAAACAAACAAACAAACAAACAAACAAACAAACAAACAAACAAGCAAACAAGCAAACAAGCAAACAAGCAAACAAGCAAGCAAGCAAGCAAGCAAGCAAGCAAGCAAACAAGCAAACAAGCAAACAAGCAAACAAGCAAACAAGCAAACAAGCAAACAAGCAAACAAGCAAACAAGCAAACAAGCAAACAAGCAAACAAGCAAACAAGCAAACAAGCAAACAAGCAAACAAGCAAACAAGCAAACAAGCAAACAAGCAAACAAGCAAACAAGCAAACAAGCAAACAAGCAAACAAGCAAACAAGCAAACAAGCAAACAAGCAAACAAGCAAACAAGCAAACAAGCAAACAAGCAAACAAGCAAACAAGCAAACAAGCAAACAAGCAAACAAGCAAACAAGCAAACAAGCAAACAAGCAAACAAGCAAACAAGCAAACAAGCAAACAAGCAAACAAGCAAACAAGCAAACAAAAATAACGTTGTCTAAGGCGAGAAAATCAAAGCTAAAGTTTATGTAAATCAGGAGAAAATTTTATCAGATATAAAACCACTATACGGTTATGATTTTTCTTTGTGTTTTCCCATGAATTATTAATGAGTTTTTTAACTATTTTTATTACCCTTGCCAGGTAGACATTACAATTACCAACATAGACATTAATTACATACTGCAGGCCCAACACACTTAAGACAAAAAAATAGAAGAGCAAAAAAGAATTCTGTCATTCTCATGGCAGCAGAAGGATGCTGTTATTGATGGCCATTCTCTAGGTTGAACCTTCTTGAGAAGACCCAAGCAAATACACAATTACCACACATTCAGAGCAGCTGGTACAGCACTGACTCATCCTGTACATACATGTACAGTGCTATTAAAATGTTACTAATTCGTATGCAGTGATTAAAAAACAAGAGAGTGGTATGACAAGAAGGTGATTGTAATCTAAAGCCAAATGAAAGATTTGAGCAAATTACAAGCTATGATGAATGCTTAACAAGAACGAACATAATTTTAACCACAAAAGCACAAGAACCATATGTATTGATTAGAACGAACATAATTTTAACCACAAAAGCACAAGAACCATATGTATTGATTAGAAAGTAAACAAAGATATTTATAACTCATTCACTCCGTTTTATATTGTTAAAATTGTTGAATTAAAATGATTTCTCTAAACCTACCTTGTTTGTAAACTGCTTGCTTGAATCTTTTTCTTTTTCCCGTCTGTTTCATCACTTCGATCGCGATTCATCTCATAATTTATATTCAAGTGGTGTCTGAAGCAGCATGTCACATCATCATGGCGGCATTGTCATGACCATTTTCCAGCCAAAATTTAATATCTAACTGTTCCAGTGCACACAATCAGAATCACTGCATATTTCAAAAATAATATCTCCTTTTACCATGTCATCCGAACTATTTTCCATCCTTAAATCTCAAGAGAACGCCAGTCGCAAGGTTCCAAAACAAGGCCACGGTGTTCCAATAACATCACATGATACACCCGTTAATTTATGTTAATTATGTTAATCACATTTTAATCGCTCGTTGGGGAGTTAAAAAGTGGTTAGCTAATCACCCGACTAATCACCCTTTATACAACGCAATTTTGCTGCGTGATTAACTAATCATGATTAAGAAGTTAATCACTGGTTAACTCTTAATCATGATTAAAGTTAATCACTTTTTTATACAACCGGCACCTGGTGTTTACTTGGACAGATACTATACCTTCGATTTAAGTATTGTTTAAAAAATTCAGGGGCATACCGCCTGTTCAGACTGGGTGCCCGGGCACGGGCACTAATGTGATCACGACTTTTTCGCGGTGCCCAACTCAAACTAATCAAAACTGGGCACCGTGCGTTGAGGTAGTATCCGGGCACCGTGCCCAGCCGGCACTAATGTGAACACGTTTTCAGTGCCCAAAGTGGTTCCCATGCTTCTTACTCAATATTCCTTGTAGTTTGAAGCCTCAAAGCCACAAAATATCTCTACAAAAGCCATGCATGAAAAGCTACCTGTGTAAATGCTTATCAGATCCAGGGCACCGTGAATGTGAACAAGTGGCCGTGCCCGAGCACCGTACCCAGACACCTTAGTCTGAACAGTGGGTTAGCTTAACTTTTTAGACCACTAACAAATATGTACTAGTAAATTTCACTATCGACAGTGTGCTGACAACCGTGAACAAATTGTTAACAACTTTGTTCTCGCCTGTTCCAACAACTTGTTACAGCATGACGAGTCAACAAACGTGAACAATATTGTTAACAACATGTTCGCTGATGTCAATAAGTTGATACATAACTGATAAGCCAACATACTTGTTTGACAACTATATTGTCATGTGACTTATATCAACCGCTCGTCAATGTTGTTAAAGCATTTTTCGTCTGCTATTGTAATTGCTGTAAAAACTTGTTGAAACAATCCGGAACAATTTTGTTGATTTATCATATTGTTCACATATGCTAACATTGTTACATATTGTCGAGCCATCAATGTTATAATAACTTGAAATTTTTATGCGTGTATATATAGTTAGGAAAAAGATTAACTATATACAATAATTATTTAAATGTTTTCATGGCGATATAGTATTCATGACAAGTTTTATGGAAACACCGCGTTTATTGTCTATTTGCGTACACAAATAAATTAAATTAAATACCCACATACCACATATATCTTGAATATACACAATAAGCTACATGCAAGTACAATGTTACTTGAAAATGGAGAGTATTGAAGTGTCTATGAGCCTCACTATTATGATAAATAATCCATTAACAGTGTAGTATCCTCTTAGTCGTTATTATTTTAATGAATTACAATGTTACTGTTCTATCTTAAATTGAATAGTCTCGTATCAAACAGTTTGTTTGTCTGATTGTGAAGCCACTACTCTTTGAAATGAAAATTGGTGGAAAGATGGAAAACACTCGTGTAGCTTCTCTTCAAACGTTTCCTTGACTTTCATTTCACCTTTTTCTTTGACCTGCAATAATGTTTTCGTCACTTGCTTTTGGATCGCCAGGCCTTGCAATGGGTACTCATACGGTACATTACTGCTAGTAACTTTAAAAAAGCCATTTTGTACACAAAACCACATACCCTTTATCTGATCTGGGAAAGAACTTTGCTCTTTATGCTTGGTGGTTGTGTGGAGATCGAAGGCTTGTCAGTTGCCATAAGTGGCCCGAGTTGAGCCAAGCAGATTGAGATTCCCCATCAATCTTCTGCACGTCTGAACAGATGTATGACCTAAAAAGTAAATACCACAATCTATATGTTATTCAGTGAATTCCATATATAACTATAGTAATATTTTTGACACTGCTATAGTGAAGCCAAACATGGCGGATATTAGCACGTCCGTCTCAGTCTTCGGCGCGGCCGTTGCTAATAAATTCAGTAGGAATAAACTGCGCGGTGGACTGGAAATGACGTTCTATAATGGATCTTTGGCTTCACTTTTCACTGACGCCATTTACCAAAGATACTGCTTCAGTTATATATATAGACCTCATGCACTAATATTCTTGCTTTCAAATGTTACTTAACGATCATAATTTATTAAATAATTTAATGTATTTCATAATTTCTTATATTTAAGGATTGACCGGCTTGTCTTGTCGCAGCCTTAAATCTATTCCAATATTGATGAACTGTTCATAAATTTGAATTCCCTAACACTTTAGTTATTATGCAAATGATAACCAGTAAAACCACTTCTCTGCTTACCAGTTGCGTATGTTTTTAATGGCCTGACAATATATGTTTCAACGCATTCGTCGAGGTCCACGTTGTGACCAGCTTTCCCACTAACATTCACAGTTGACATTTTCTTTATCATCTGTCGAAATGCAAGAGGCCACAACGCTGTAAAATTAACCACGTGAACAAAGGCTTCCGTTCAATAATTCCTGAATCCTAGTTGGGCAAATATTGGTAACAGAATAACCCATACGATTTCTCTGAGCTGCCCATCGCCATTATTACCAGCCATTGTAAATAACTCCAAAAGAGGACCAAATAAGGTAAATGACTGCTGGTGGTATTTGTGTTTATCATTACTCAGCACTTTCATTTAACTACTTCTTAAATCTTTGTAGTAAAGTTTGATTATGGTCTCCAAACTTCTGCAAGTTTTTCAACAAATCGCTACCCGTAGGAAAGTCTGCCGACTTTCGAAATTCTTCGACTGCAGCCATTCCGTACGCCTGGCTTCCGTCCTGAACACTTTCTTTAATTCTGTTGAGATTTTGCTCCTGGAACTTATGCTTTTTGAACGCTTCTTTCGTGAATTTTGGTCTTTTCATGACAACGTTCACCACCTTATGGAACACGCCAATACCTTGTGCTTTAAAAGCAGCCAGAAGGTATCCTTTCGTGTGCATGTCTCCAGACACTTCAGTCGACCATCCATACGTAGCAGAATCCCTATTCTTAACACTCCGGTGGTTTTTGCAAGTGCCAACGTCACCAACAACTGCGGTAGGAAATTCCTTGCATGTTGAACGCCTATACACGAAACTCGATGCATCGCTGTCGCTGTTGGCATCGTGTTGCATTTCCGATTCAGCTGACGATGGTGCATCCGTGTTCTCAGTTTGCATTAACGTCACGATGGGGCTGTCGATGTTGCGGGAGTATGTGTTGAACAGATCAATAATATTTGAAGACTCTACAGCCATTTCAAGCGGACTGCGGAAGCTGCCAAACATCTCACCTTTAAATTCGGCGAAATTAGTAAGCAGAAGCTCACAAAGACTTATATCTGAATTTAGTACAGCAATCGACAGTGGAGTAGCACCGCATCCCTCTTTTGAATTTGGGTTGATTCCACTAGATATTAAAATATTAGTAAGGGTATAGTTTCGCTGTTCCACTGCAGCGTGTAATGCAGTTCTTCAAAATTGATCCCGAGTGTTCTCTAGTTTATTTGTCAATTTTGAAATTTCCTGTATCAGCCCATCCAACGAGCTTTCATCAGCTGATTGCATGACCTCTTGTGATGCGTTAACTAGCTTCCGAAATAAATCTTTAAAGTCTCCGTCGGCCAGTGTGTGCAACGTGCTATTAACAGTTAATTCGTCAGAGTTACTATTGTCAGACTCATTGCTCTGCATATCTTGAAATTATATTCCTGCGTATGTATTGTATTCCTGTATGTCCTTTTCAATTCGGCAATTGTCATCTGTTTTTCCATTTCTTCCGTGCAGTGCTCTTGAAGAGACTTGATGGAAACATATCTTTGTCGAGCAGACTTTATGTCGAATTATTTTATTGTACTATCGAACTCAATATAATCGCTTGAGCCATTACAAGGAATGCCAAATTCTTTGCTAAAGTCTTCAAATCACGCCGGGCACAAAAGGGCCAAAAATCGCCAGGTTGACGTTACTATTGGCCAGCGGAAGCGTGCGCCAAAATAGAAAAAAGATGGCGGCTTCTTTTTAGCGAAGAGAGCGATGCAACGTTTCTTTTAGGATGCAGCAGCATGAATTACATTTTATTGAAAAGGAGTTGAGGTGTAATAATTCATCTAAGATTGCAGAGAAGTGTGCCTAGTAAATACAGATTAAATTGCTCAGTAAAACCTCTACGGTGTAGCTTCAAACTCTATGTTTTGTTGTATACTTGTATACATTCTTTATATACTTTGATTGGAACCAAGTTTGGTTAAAATTTTCTATAGTCAAATGATGAAACAACTGCATTGACTTTGTGCTTGAATAGCTTTCATCTATCGTCTAACTAAGAGTATAAGTTTTTATTAAAGTGTTACAAATATGAACCAACAGTATGGGATAAAATGATATAAATGTAATACCTTTTTTGAAATTTGTGTTTGTAGTAAAACTATCCTGCTTGCAGCGCGAAATATCGAAGAAAAACCAGTTGTTTTCAAATAAGTTGTTGAACAGTGCATACTGTACATTTAGTTACTTAACATTTACAACATTATATACTGTCAGTTTCTGATAAAAACATTGGTTCATAATAAAGAGAACTTTTTCATCAACAATGCCTATACAAATGTAACACTAGTATTTGTAATAATAATAAAACAATGTAACCGGTTCATGTAGGAAATTTCTGTCCCGGTTTACTACCTCGCTCTTGAATGAGATGCCAGCTAACTCAGTAGGCTGGCTCAAATTTTAGCAAGGAAATTAAGTATTGTAATAGAGTGGTCTGTCAATTTAGCCATACTGGTATAAACATGGGCTTAGAATCAACTAAAACATGAAGTAATAGTGGCCTGGGCCTATGTCAACATGTCTAATCTAGGTATATGAAGCCAGGCTCATACTGATACTGTATATGCAACTGGGCTCATATTGATCGATACTGTATATGCAACCGGGCTCATATTGATACTGTACATGTACTGTAGCCGGGCTCGTATTGATACTGTCCATGTAAGCCAGGCTCGTATTGATTACTGTACGTGTTATTAATAGGCTTAAGCAACCATAAAGTCATTAATAGTGTGGCTCTGCGGTAAGTCTGTGTACATGCAATTAATAAACAAGGAATTACAATCAACCAGAACCAGAAAAGTAGATTTGTGTTGATGCATCTATCAAGGTTATTGTACCATCATTACTTGTTACTATCAGCTACTGTAGTGTAGACTAGCATATAATATTTGACAATTAGACTGATGCCGATAACTGAAAAAAACCCAGGCCAAAATAGAATTTGTGTACATGCAAATTAAATTATACATGTGACTTCAATCTTCAGCATTACACAACAAATGATGAGGTATATGTATAGTCTGGCAAAGTCAACAAGTAGACTTTTTTCAGACTGTTATAAGGTCACACGGTACTGTCCCATTAAGTGTCGAATTGTCTTCAATCGACAATGGGAGATCGATTACATCGGTTTTCTCTATGGATTGCATGTTCTGGCAAAATTGGCAAACTGGTGGTATATTTATATAGTATTTTGCTTGTGTGTTCGTGTCTTCAAAACTGATGCTCCGAAGCCAAGCATTTACTTCTGTTTCATTCATCTCTTCTAATGCTTTTGGCAGGTTAGGTAAGCAATTCAAACTCGTATCTAAGAGTTGCAGGTAGTAACGGTCACACCATTTTTCCCATAGCGACTTGTGATCTGGCATTGACTCTAAGGGGAAATATGTCGATATTATTTCACGATAAAAGCGGTCGTTTGATAATTATGTAGGAGTTTTATGAATATGACCATCGGACGGGCAGATACATGTTAGTAAAGTATTTACGATGTATTTTATGCCTTCCGTCGTGTACGATAATTAGTTCTATATATAAATCTTCCGATACATTGCGTGTTGCATTTCCTGAGCTCCGTTTACTGGGTGAATTAATATGATGACTTTGACACGTTTTGGAATAATCTGGCTAGGGGTAAAAATCCCCTAGCCGTTTACTAAAACTTTGAAAACAGAAATTATAAACTATGTATTTTACAAACGTGCTAAAATGGTTTCACCCAGTGAAGGTGAGGGCCAGATAACACCAAAACCTAGAACAATATATCTATAATAACTAAAAATTATGGACGCAGATATGGGGAGGAGGCGGGTAAATAAATTTCAGAATGTCTTTACTTGGCAGTGGACTGTATGTGAATGGCAGTAAAATAGTGATAGGGTGTGTTATAACCCCATTCCGGCTTCCCTGAGGTGTTTCCGGTATTTCTTACCTTAAAAGTCATGTGTTCTCAATACACTTAATTATGCTATCTGCCTATCTTTCAACATTAACACGACGGAAGGCATAAAATTCCTATTCGCGAGCAAATATTTTATTTATGCCTTCCGTCGTGTACGATAATTAGTTCTATATACAAATCTTCCGATACATTGCGTGTTGCATTTCCTGAGCTCCGTTTACTGGGTGAATTAATATGATGACTTTGACACGTTTTGGGATAATCTGGCTAGGGGTAAAAATCCCGTAGCCGCTTTATTAAAACTTTGAAAACTGAAATTATAAACTATGCATTTTACAAACGTGCTAAAATGGTTTCATCCAGTGAAGGTGAGGGCCAGATAACGCCAAACAATTCTCGTAATAAAATACTAAACCTGAGCAGATCTGTGACACTTCAATAAGACAGCCTTGTCAGCTTGGCTTAGCCTAGCTCGATTTGTTTCAAGGAGGTTGAAGGATTTTCGACCTTGCTAGACAATCCCATTCTCCAGTGAACACAAACTGAGAACTTTCAATAACAATGATCAAGTTAATTGTTTCAAGGATTTGGAAAGACTGCTGCCCTTGCTCGACAGTCTCCTAATTTACTCCGATGCACCGCGACTGCCGGTGTACCGGCCTTTATGACTAGCTAATGGTTACGAGTATGCCAGGACAAGTATTTATATATATATATATATATATATATATATATATATATATATATATATATATATATATATATATACACACCTCTTGCTACCTACGTCAAAACGGTGGATCCGGAGGACAACTTCAAAGTTCCGACTTCAACCTAGAAATGAATCAATGAAGATTCTATAGTTTGTAGTTGTCATCCACCAAAGAAATAAGTGCAAGTGGTCTATACAAGCTGGTAAATCAGGGAAGCCAGGAAAAAACCTGCTGCTGGTAAAAACCCTTTGGGAAAAGCCAGTGACAGGAAAACCTGAGTGGGGACAAGATAAAACCAGCAAGCTTCCCCACGAAGCATTAATAAAATTAGAGTCCTTCCGTGCGAAAATTGTTAAGTACTATA